>CM076579.1:955145675-955296880 GCA_034641835.2 Pinus albicaulis
ATGATGAAAAACTTGGCAAGCTTGAACCCAGAGCAGATGAAGGAATATTTCTTGGTTATTCCTCTAGGAGTAGGGCATATAAATGTTATAATAAAAGACTTCGAAAGATTGTTGAATATATAGATGTTGTTATTGATGAGTCTCCAGCAGCTCCAAAAGAAGAAAACAAACAACAAATGAAGACGATGATGATGACATATATCCTTCTACATCAAATAGTAATGATACAAACAGTGAACCCAGTGAAGAACCAGAAGATGATTTGTCTGAAAAGGCTCCATCTAGATATGTTCAAAAGAATCATCCAGAATATCAAATTTTGGGAGAAAAGGGATCAGGTGTACAAACAAGAAGGACTCTTGTGGGATCTTCTAGCAATCTGGCATTTATGTCCACTATTGAACCTCACAATGTCAGTCAAGCTAGCAAAGATGAATGTTGGATTCAAGCCATGAATGAAGAGATTGATCAAATTGAAAATAATCACACTTGGGAATTAGTACCAAGACCTCATGACAAAAATGTCATTGGAACTAAATGGATATTCAAAAACAAGTTAAATGAGAATGGGGATGTTATAAGAAATAAAGCTAGACTTGTTTTCAAGGGGTATGCTCAACAAGAAGGTATAGACTTTGAAGAAACCTTTGCTCCTGAAGCCAGACTTGAAGCCATAAGAATGTTTCTTGCTTTTTCAAGCTTCCAACAAATCAAAGTTTATCAAATGGATGTTAAATCTACTTTTCTCAATGGTGATCTAGAAGAAGAAGTTTATATAGAACAACCAAAAGCATTCATTTTGGGAAATGATGAAAAACTTGTTTGTAGACTTAAAAAGGCTCTATATGGTCTCAAACAAGCTCCAAGGGCATGGGACTATCGTCTTGACAAATATCTTCATCAACAAGGATTTTCAAAAGGGTCTGCTGATAGCAACTTATACACAAAAACTGAAAATGACAAACTGTTGATTGTGGTTGTATATGTTGATGATATCATTTTTGGAAGTAATGAAGAGTCTATGAGTCAGAAATTTGCTTCTGATATGCAGCAAGAATTTGAAATGTCTTTACTTTGGGAACTAACATTCTTTCTTGGCTTGCAAGTGCAACAAGCAACAGATGGCATATTCTTATCACAAGCAAAATATCTTAAGCAAATTCTGAAGAAGTATGGCATGGAAGAATGCAAACCTGTAAGTACACCAATGATAACCGAATGTAATCTCAGTTCTCATGATGATTCTCCCACGGTGAATCAACCAGAATACAGATCTATGATAGGAAGTCTACTTTATCTCACTGGGACTAGACCAGACATTATGCATGCAGTTGGGATTGTTGGACGATTCCAAGCTAATCCAAAAGAGTCTCACCTTCAGGATGTCAAAAGAATATTAAATATCTACAAGGAACTCAAGACTTCGGACTATGGTATCCAAAGAATGCTGATCTTACTCTTCATGCTTACACTGATGCAGATTGGGCTGGAAATGTTGATGATCGGAAAAGCACTAGTGGTGGTGCATTCTATATGGGGCCCCGGTTAGTATCTTGGTTTAGCAAGAAGCAAAGCTCTATTGCCTTATCTACAGCAGAAGCAGAATATGTGGCTGTCGCATCATGTTGCACTCAACTTCTTTGGATGATGCAAACCTTACAAGACTTTCAAATCAAATGTTCACCTCCTATCTCCATTATGTGTGATAATACAAGTTCCATCAGTATCTCAAAGAATCCTGTTATGCATTCCAAGACCAAGCACATTCCCATCAAATATCACTTCTTACGTGAACAAGTGCTTGAACAAAAAGTGAAATTGGAGTATGTTTCCTCCAAAGAACAAGTTGCTGAAATATTTACCAAACCTCTACCCAGGGAAGAATTCGAATATCTCAGACAGAAACTGGGAGTAGTTTCTGCCATGTAGAGGACCAGGTCTACTTAAATACAGAAGATTAAATTGGTTGTGAGGTACTGTTAGGCATCTCTGAATGCATAGGCTAAGGGGGAGCATTGGTCATATGAAAAGGATGAATTGTTGGTCATATTATGTTTGAAGATGCATCATGATCTCAGGGGGAGCATGGCATTGTCGGTTCAAAGGATCTTGATCAAAATCTTTTTCATTGATGTCAAAGGGGGAGGAAAATCAACAAAGGGCTTCTATAAGACCATCAGAGGAAGAGTATTTCCATCAATGCCAAAGGGGGAGATTGTTGGAAATGTTGTCATTGATGGCAAAGGAAGTAGCAAAGAAGGAGCATCTGAACAACAACAAGGAAAACAGAGAAGAAAGGAGCAGCATTAAACAAGAAGCAGAGATAGTAACAGAGAGATAGCAGAGGCAACAAAGAGACCAACAGAAAGAGAAAATAAGTAGAGAGGAAGCAAGGCAGATAAGGAACTAAGGCAGCAGACAACGCAGAGACAGTGAATAGAAGTAGAATGCATAATTGAAGCAGAATTGTCCAGAGACAGAGTAGGAGAAAAATGCCATCGAATAGAAAAGAATAAGTGAATGGTAATCTGTGATAAGGAATAAGTGAATGGTAATCTGTGATAAGTAAAAAATCCATTGAAGGAATTAATGGTTTCATAGATATGATGAATGTAGCGAAGATTATAATTGCGATGGACCATAGTACAGTGATCAGCTTGCGGAATCAAGAACTTGAATGTGCAGTTAGAAGCGGAATTGTGACAGGATAGAACTTCGAACATGCAATGGAAGGTTGATATATTATATATATCATAGCAGAATTGAAGACAGAGTGACATTGTGTTGTGTCGAGGTCGGAAGGCAGCAACCGGTGTAAAGAATGTATGTTAAAAGACTCAAACGAAATTGTGAACAAAGCGTTAAACTTAGCAATGGAACTGTAATAAAAGGCAAAACCTTAAAGCGCAACTTAATTATAATAATACATTGAAAAGGAGACGAAACCCTGCGTGGAAGAGAGGAACCATGACCGAGTGAACCGTGAAGGCGGTTTATGGTTTCCATCGCACTGCCTATGCGGAGCAAGCGATATTTCCTGATTGAGGAGCGATTCCATAGAGTGCTCGACACGCGTCCCTGTACAACTTCACAAACCGATTGCCACTGCGCGCCATCGCGCGTTATCGTTCGACCTAGGATGCCCAGCGATATTGATATATACCATTGATCTGGGAAGATGCCATCGGACGGTGGCTGTGTTCAGAAGGTGCGCGAAGAATAACACAAGTACGGCGCGCCATCGCGCGTTATTTCCCGTGCAAGTTGCCCAAGCGATATCCGTCGGATTGGATGTTGTGGCGCGATGGAACGTGAGCCCTTCGATCGAGTTGATTGTTAGCAATGGGCCCCAGTTTTTAAATAATATTGATTAAGCCATCGATTATGCATGTGGGGCCAGATCCAAAGGTCTATTTTAAAAAGGCCATTTGATAAAAGCGCGGATTATTAATATTTAATTATCAAAGGGTGTGAGTAATATTTATTTATCAAATTCCACGAATTTGATAAATAAAATTCCAATAAAAGAAAGTAAAACCATCAGCGACACGTTAATATTTTTTTCTTTCTGAATTGGACTAATTCTATTAAGCAAAAGTATGGTACATAAGAAAGTACAATCAAGAGAAACAAAAACACGGCCAACCGAAAATGATAAAATATCAACTTCGGTCCCCGGAGAGAGAAAATAGACAAGCAAGGAGCAGCAACAAGTGACTGGAAAGCAGTAAGGAACCGACTCCTACCCAGAATTGGTAGAGTTTACCACTCGGAGTTTCTTCCCTTTCTTTTTGTTGACTTTAACCCAACCATCCTGATGAGTATGTGCTGGGACAATTTGAAGACTGGAGTTCTCCAAAAGAGGGGCCTCCTTATCTGAATCAGAGGAGGCAGACTCATGACTACACTTCTGAGTAACGGTAGTATCAGGGGGGTGCTCAGGAGCATCAGTGGACAAGTTCTTAGTCGGAGGAGCAAGATCTGGTTCTACGTCACTCCCATCATCATCAGAGCTCGAGGAGGTAGAATCTTCAGCAGGCGGCGGGGTACAGGGAGTCCATTTTTTGGATTTGGACTTTGTATGGATTCCTTTAGTATTTTTTCCTGCTGGTGTGGGGTAGGAGTTCTGCAGATGCCCTGTTTGGTGACAGTGGCGGCAGCGGAATGCAGTGTTCTCGTAGTCTAAGATCTGAGTCCAGACGAAATCGCCGATCTTGAGGATGATTTGATCAGGCAAGCCTTTGTTGATATCAAGTTCCACACATATTCGGGCATATGTGTAAAGGCCCTGATGTGCCCTTTCATAATCTACAGTGAGAAAGCGTCCCAATGAATCGCCCAAGCGTTTGAACACTGCCAGGTGCCATAGATGGAGAGGGAAGTTGGGAAGCCTGACCCAAACAGGAGTTCTAGTGATGGTTGCTGTAGCAGGGTCGAAATCTGGGAACCAAGGGGTTAAGAAGAGCCCAGCATTTCCAAAAAACCAGGGACCTTCCTGTAAAGCCTGTTCATAATGCTTAGATTGATCGAACAATACTATGAAGAACCCTCGTGAGCAGCAGCAAATCTGGCATTTTCTAGTCAAGTTATCGTGGATCCAATCAAAGAGGTCTTTTGTTCGCGGCCAAAATCCATTAAATCTGCAAATGATGGCTCTATCTGCAAATTTTTGAAGATCGTCTGCAATAACTGGAAGAGAGATTTCAACAGAAGGTACTTCATCCAACTTGTCAGCCAGAAAAGGCTGGGGTTTGGGGGCTGCAGGGGGTTTGGGGTTCTGAGAATAAACAACATCTTTATAAGAGAAGGTAGGGGCTGAAGAAGACTGTCCAGCAGCACCACCTCGTAAACGAAGGGTAAACACAATAGAATCATTTCTGTTAATGTTGTAAGCAGAAAGGGGGAGAGGATCCTCAAGATGTTTACCTTGGAAAAGAAGTCTCTGGTGTAGCGAGGGAATCCCAGTCCGTCGTTCCAGAATAAGCTTAAGATTCTGTATCAGATCTGAAGGAGAAACCCAAAGCAAAATAGTTTTTCCAGAGAGCAGCCGGAGTTGAATCTGAAATGTGCCCGAACAGGGATCTGATCCGAAGTCTTTGTGCCGCCTAGCGATGGAGATTACTCCTGGGCCAAGTTGCCGGTAGAGAGGGACATTGGAGGGGTCGAGAGTCCTTGTAGTAAGATCTGCGTAGTTCCAAGCGGGTTTAAACCTTCGAACTGCAGCTTGGATAAGATCTGTTGCTGGATCGAAGGTCCAAAGCTGCATTCTGAGGATTGTCGAAGAAGGGAGGCCTCGGAGGCCGGCAGCGCTGAACCCCTCAGTGTATGCGCTCCCTACTAAGGTGACGGCGTCGGCCATGCCCAACAGGGCCAAGGGAGCAGAGTCGTTGGCGAAAGCCCATAGGTTTTTGGCAGAGCTCTTCCGTGCCTGTTCTTTGGTATCCATGATCCATTTAGATTTCCTGGCGATGAGGCACCAATCTTCTTTCTGAGGATTCGGTGGGCCAGAGATTTTCTTTTCTTGGATTTCATAGCAGTCGGGGTACTGCTGGAGTGAAGGGGCATCATCTAGATCACATTTGGCACTCACACCTTTCGCTGAGATATCAAATCCGACGTCAGATCCTAGATCCTGAGAATCGCGGCCTGTATTATTCTTTGCTGCGACTTGCAGTAGCAGGGGCGAAGCTTCAAGCCACCGGTTGCCCAGATATGCGAAGCCTGGCGGCGGCCTGACGGCCGTGACAGTAAGGGCAGCCGGGAACGCGTTGCTAGGGTTCATCTTCGTCAGAAAATTCTTTGCTTGAAGTTTCTGTTAGCCGCAGCAACACGTTAATATTACTTAACCTTGGCTATAGTATTATTTGGCAGAGAAAAAGATTACCTTTGGGACATTTCGTGCATGGAAGAACGAAGATTGGATTTTCAATTTTTGGTTCAAATTTTAATATGAATACCATTGGTAGTTGGATGGTTTTGGCTCATGGTTTTACTAAAGGCAAAAACTATATAAGGAGAAGACGATTATTGTACAAACTGTGCGCATCGTAAGGGTCGTGAATGAATAAATTTCTCTAAGGAATATCTGTATGGGCGAACTCTGTTCTTAACTGATAAATCTGAAACTATGATGCACCCATGGATATAATGATCTGACGATGATGAATCTCTGGTTTGAACGACGGACGAAATCATGAAGAACTGGTGTGAGTGTACTGAATGAATAAATCTGGTGGCCTGCAAGGTATGTTGTGTGGAAACTGGTGGATCCAGTATGAAAATTGATGAAACGTGGTCCACAGTGGTGCTGAGGGTCGAAGCCTTCAGTGAGGGGGTTGTAGCTCCCTTCCAGTGGTAGCTGGTAAACGAGAACTGGGGGTTGTAGCTCCCTTCCAGGAAAGGCTGGTAAACGAGAGAAGGTTGTAGCCTTCTGCAGGTGGGTGCCTACATGCTGGTATAATTCTGCGCTAGCATAAAATTGTAAGAAGTTTTATTTATAATAAATATTGAAGACTGAGATAACAGCAGCGGTGGTTTTCTCCCGAATTGGGTTTCCACCTTAAATCCTGGTGTTCATATGTGTTGCTTATGTTTGATGGTTTGTTCTGTTATTTCTGTTCATGCTTACTGCTTATCTGATGAATAAATGATGCAATGATCTAAGTAAAGACATAATAAGATCTCTGGACATACAAGTTGGATGCGGTAATGTAACATATGGTTTTAAGAGAAAGGAAAACTAAAAAATTGTCAGTCAGCTCTAAATACTGATTCACCCCCCCTCTCAGTTTTTTTCCAACAATGAGTTCAGAAGATTCATTCCACCTGAGAAGGCCTTTCACAACCCGGTACTAAAATATCTTCCTTGGCTATTATTTTTCTTGCAATAATTTTGGTCATAAAACAATAGTTTGTAGAAGTGATCATGTGAGACATAGAAATATAGTATCTTATAAGACATCAAAAAATAATTATGTGAGCAACAAAACCATAAGTTCTCATGATTTTGTTAATAGAAACTACAATTAATTTTCTCCCCTACTTGATACAATACTAAATCTTATAAGTGAAATTATTATAGAGACATAACACATGACTATAGAAGCATCATAATAAAGTCTCCTAAACAAAAAAATGAATAAGATTTTCTTACCAAGAATATAGAAAAATACACAAAGGTATGGAAAAGGAAGAAAGAAGAACAAAGGAATGACAAATGTGTACATGAATTATATACTAAAAAAAAAGGAAGCGAATGGTACATTGATAATGGATCTTCAAAATACATGACAAGGGATCAAAAAACAATTCTCACCATAAAGGAAGAAAAATGAGGCAATGTTACCTTTGGAGATAATGCTTTTGCAAGGATACATGTAAAAGGTGCGGTTAGTCTTGATGATGGAAAGACTAAAACAAAGAATGTCTTATATGTTGAATGTTAAAACACAATCCTCTAAGTTTCAATAAAATGTATGATCAAGGTTACTACCTCACATTTCATTCTAAATAATGCGAGATAAGGAAAGCAGGTTCAAGAAGCTTAGTGGAAAATATAAACAAAACCCCAAGCAATATATATTTCCTTGATGAAGTCAAAGTAGAAAGACTGTATGTGACAACTAGATGAAAGTTGGTTATGTAATATAAGGATGGGTCATATAAACATTGAAAATATATTAAAACTTATAAATACACAAGTAGTAAGAGATATTCCAAGGATCTCAAAATCCACAAACACTATTTGCAAGCCATGTCAACATAGGAAGCATTAAGAATTAGTTTCAAACAAAGGAGTAATCAACATAAAATCCATTGGAAGTTGTACATGTAGACCTCTGTGAGCCAATAAGAACACACAATTTGAAAGATGAGAGTGATCTTATGCTACTTATTGATGATTACAAAAGAAAGACATGGGTTGCATTTCTTGAAGAAAAATACAAAGCATTTGAGAAGTTTAAAGCTTTCAAAGCCATAGTTGAAAATGAGACTAATTTAAAAATAAAGTTCCTAAGATCAAATAGAAGAGGTGAGTTTACCTCTAATGAATTGATGAATTATGTGAGAATCATGGAATCAAGAGACATTTTTCGGAAGCAAGGACTCCACAACAAAATGGAGTTGTAGAAAGGAATAACATAATTGTACAGGAAATGGATAGAATAATGTTGAATGAAGCCAAACTACTCAATGCCTTTTTGGGAGAAGAAATTGGCACAATAATATACATTTTGAATAGAGAATAAATTAGAGTGAACAGCTGCAAGCCACCTTATGAATTATGGAAGGGTAGACTAGCAATGCTCAAATACTTCAAAGTATTTAGGAGAAAGTTCCATACAAAGATAAATGAGGACAATTTAGGTAAGTTTTATTCCAAAACAAACAATGTATCTTTCTGAGCCATGCATCTAGAAGGAAGACATACAAATATTACAACAAAATACTTCAAAAGGTGGTGGAAAGTATTGATTTAAGAGTGTATGAGGAAGTACTTCAGAAGAAAAGTCACAAACAAATGAAATCCATAGGAGACAATTTATATAGAACCAAAAAGGAAGAAGAAGAGAAAGAAGAAAATAAAGAACAAGAAGAAATATAATGTCAATATACATAGACACCATCTAGACTTCTCCAAAAGTGTCATACAAAAAATCATATTTTTGGTTATATCAGACTAGAAGAATATTGGTAAGTACACCAATACAAGCAAACTTTTATTTGCTATGTAAAATATAGCCCAATAACTTTACACAATCTAACGAAGATAAGAATTGGGTTAATGTTATGGAAGACGAGCTAAATTATATTGAGAATAATGAGACATGGGAACTTGTGTCCAAACCAAAAGACAAGAATGTGATTAACATCAAATGAGTCTTTAAAAATAAGTTGAATGAATATGGGCAAGTAGTAATAAATAAAGCAAGATTGGTCTGTAAAGGGAATGCTCAGGTTGAGAGTATTTAATTTGAATAAACACTTGCTCCAATTTCCAAATTACAAGCAATAATAATGTTTTTAGTAGTTGTGTGTTTCAAGAACTTCAAAGTCTATCAAATGGATGTCAGGTTAGCATTTCTAAATCGAAATCTAGAAGAAGAAAAAGATATTCAAAAACCATAAGGATTTCAATTCTTAGAAAATGAAGATAATCTATGTAGCCTGAAGAAAGCACTTTATGGACTAAATCAAGCTCCCAGAGTTCGGCATTCAAGACTAGATAAATACATACAACAACAAGGTTTCAAAAGAGGAGCTACAAATAGAAATTTCTCCATAAAAACATAAAATGAAAATATTTTACTCATTTTGGTTTATGTGGGTGATATCATTTTTGGAAGTAATTCTTACAGAATGAGGCAAAAGTTTTGAGAAAAAAATATAAAAATAATTTGAGATGTCAATGCTTGGAGAACTATCATTCTTTCTAGGTTTTCATATTCCTCAATCCAACAAAGGCATATTCATTTCTCAGACCAAAGACATTAAGGAGAGGTTGAATAAATTTGGAATGGAATATTGTGCATTTTTCATTACACCCAATGTGATCATGGGATGTAAATCAAGGAAAGATTATGAATCCCCAGAAGAAAATCAAACAGTGTATAGGTCAATATCAACATCCTACTATATGTGACAACGCCAAGGCCAAACATCATGCAAGTAGTAGGATTGGTGAATATTTCAATATACGCCAAAGGAGACACATGTGAAAGAACCAAAAAGAATAATTAAATATTTGAATGGAAAATTGGACTTTGGCTTGTGGTATTCAAGAAGTAAGGAATTCACTCTAACACCATATAGATGTAGATTGGGTAGGAAGTATCGATGACGAGAAAATTAAAAGTGGAGGATCATTCTTTCTAGGAAATTTTCTACTGTCATTATTCAGAAATATGTGAAATTCAATCTTTATCCACGACAAAAGGAAAATATATTGCAATTGTAGCATGTTGCACACAATTTCTCTGTATAAAGCATACATTAAAGGATATTAAAATAGAATATGATCAACCAATATCAATCATTTATGACAACAAAAGTGAAATCAACATTTCAAAGAATCTCATTATGCACTCAAACACAAAGCATATTCTCATCAAGTACCACTTCCTAAGAGAACAGTTAGTTGAACAAAGTGTCAAGTTGGAATACATTTCCACCAAAGAATAGGTTGCAAATATCTTTACCAAACCCATTCTCAGAGAACCAATTGAATATCGCAGATAGAAATTGGGAGCTATATCTCTCTCATATTGTTAGTAAAAAGCAAAAGCTTAGGTGGAGCATCCATTTTTCTGTCGATGTCAAAGGGGGAGAAGTTTCAGATAAAGGAGGAGTTGCACACATAAGGAGAGTATGGAATATTTTGTCAGGTTGGCCCAACCAAAAAGTATAGGTCGACCCATCCAGTTTTACAAGTTTATCCCATAAGTAAATGAACAAAAAATATAAATAAAGGATAGATTAGTGCATTTGAATATAATCCAAGTAAGAAGATATCTTAGGTGCACAAGAGAAGATCGAGAGTACTCTTGGGATTTTAAAGGTGGAGCAAAAATGTGATTTGTGGAATGAACAAGTCATCTTTGAATTTTTTCTATAACTTTTCTTCTGTGATGTTCTATACCATGAAATTTTGAGGAGATAGAGGTGATATATTCATGTATATGTGGTAAGTTTTTTAGGAATTTTTTCTCTACAATTTCTAAGATATTCCATATGGAATTTAAGGTTGGTGATTGATCTTGAAATCTGCTTCAAATGAGGCATCTTGAGATTTTTTCTATAACTTAATTTATGGGATGTTTCAAATTGTAAAAATTTGAGAAAATGGAGGCAATATCTCTTTGTACATGTGGAAAAAATTTAAAATTTTGTTTCACTATAATTTTTGAGATATGCCCTGTGGAAGTTAAAGTTTTTTAATAGTCCTAAAATCAATTTCAAACAAGCCAATTTGGAATTTCCTTATAACTTATTTTCTATTATGTTTTAGATTATGAAATATTCAAAGACTTTTAGAGAAATATAACAATACCTTAAGTAAAAAAATTATACTTTGGTTCACAATAATTTTGGAGACATGTTTTCTGGAAGTTAGAATTTTCGAATTATTCTAAAATCAATTCAAACAGGTCACCTTGGAATTTTTATTGTAACTTCTTTTATGAGACTCTTGATATTACGAAATTTTTATATATCCGAGAAGACATGTAAAATTTCCTTAGGTAAAAATTTCAAAATCATATTTTTAGAATTGGACATATGACATGTTGTGCAAGTTCACTCTTGGGAAGAGGCCAAAAACAACATGATTTGGGAGAATCTGATTTGTGAAGGAAAAAACAGCTAGTAGACCTAGTGAAGGCAGAAGTAACTAGAACATCTAGTGAAGGAAAAAGTAGAAATAAGACTTAGTGAAGTAGGTTGGTGCCTATAAATATCTGCAACAATGTGGATTGGTGTCTCCAATAGGTTGGTGCCTACAAATATTTGGTGCGGTGGGGATTGGTGTCTCCAATAGGCTGGTTTCTATGAATATTTGTAGCAATAGGGATTGGTTTCTATAGTAGCTTGGTGCCTAAATATATTTGGAACAATAGGTTGGTGTATATAAAGAATTATAAAAATATTTTTTGTGGTTTTCTCCTAAAAGGATTTCCACATAAATCTTGTGTTCCATGTTCTATGGCTAATAGATATGATAAGTGATTATTTTCTTATGGTTCACGAATGTTTAAATAAGTAAAACTTTTATCATAATGATTCAAACCCCCTTTCAATACAAGTGTGTGCTCAACGCACATTATGTTTTATATTTGTTACTTGCACTTCAAACCCCACAAAGATCTCCTTTGTAGAATCTTAAGTGTCATCATAAACTGATTTTTCAACCATGGCTAGAGTTTTATTAATTTTTACTTAAACCAATTTAATTCCCAACAAATTCCCACATAATGCCCAAATAAACCTTCTTTGATACCAATATGATCTATACATTATCATTTGTCTAAACATGTATACAAAAATAGCCAATTTATATACTATTAAGGGTTAAGTATTTTAGATTATAGTTCTATTATTATTGATTTCGTTGTTTATGCGTGCAATATATTGAATTTGGAAAATAAAGAATAGTGAAATACAAAACACACCAATCACAATGAACTCCAATATATAATCTAAAAAACCCTTTTGGGAGAAAACCAACTAGAAGGTGAGGTTTCTATGCTCATTTTTTTTTTCTAATGGAATGATGCAAGTACAAAGGAGAAAGAACTCTCTATGTAGTTCCATGATACCTGTGGCTTATAGATTGCTATGGAACAAAAACCCCCTCTATTATGCTCTTTCTATATCCACACCCAACTACTCTGCTCTACTATGGAACAAAATGCTAACAAATAGAATGGAACACCTTTTCCTCTTACTGGCCTGGTTAGAACACAACCTAATAACGAACTAGGGGTTAAATGTTACCCATTCAAATCTTAATATGTGTTAGAACTTGACCCTTCTAGAGTATTCTTCATAGTCCCCATGTGGCTAGCCTCCTTTCATGAGTAATTTTCTAAAGTGACATCCTCTCAAATTATGGTGGTCAATCACAATAGGTCAACTTCTGGGAGGCATAACTTTTGCATCCAAACTCTAAATGACATATTTCTTGGATCATTGGAAAGGTCCCTATGTGTAGAATATCATCTTAAGGTGTAAGGCCAAAGAAGCAAATCTTTACCCGAAAAATGTCATTTAAGGCCTCAAACTGACCCCAAAAGGATTCAAACCCCAATTCTCCAAATTGGGTTTCGCCGGTAAAAGTGCTCATGTAAGTTGATTCCTTCAATTTTTCTACTTTAAAAGTATTAAATGGATGAAAAATTATAAAATAATCCAATCTAGATCAAATTAGATAAAGGGGATCAAACAAATTCAAAATATGGCGCTAAGGCCTCTTCTTGATCAAATGAAAAGGATATTAACACTATTTCAAGGTGTCGCATTTACTCATATCTTCCAAAAATTGACTCGTAGAAGTTAATGGAATGTCAAAGAAAGGCGAACAAATCGAAGCTAGGATAACAATTTTGGAGGAATCCATAAATGGAGTCCTCTTTATCTCTTCACAATCTATCTTTTGATGTATTGATCGTGTTGATGTTTAGATTCTAAGTATATACTTTTGTAGTACGATTCAGAAGAAAGTATTAATTATATTTTGGGTTCTATGTAATGTCCCTATATCTAGAACAATTATATGTTAATTATATTTTTTGGTTGGAGGTCTCACTTCAAGGTTAGTGTTGTTCCTCAAGTTGACCCCAATGACTATAGCAAGTCAAGACACCCTATGGAGGTTAAAGAACCTCCCCGCTTTTGGTTTCAAGCCAGCACTTAAACTAGAGGGGGGTAACTCTCCATATTTAACTAGATTTTACTAACAACGAAAATAGTTTTGTGCCAACAATAAATAAACAAATTTAAAGCTAGATTTTAGACACTGAATAAATAAATTGATGGTTAGACAACTTTAGTGTAAGATAACCAAATAAATACACTTATAGGATATAATTTGTAGACAACCAATCAACATATCAAATATCAATTCAAAAAGTTTCACATTAGAAAAAATCGTTAATAAGTGAGAAAGTAAATAATCCACCACGTACATCTAAAAAGAAAAAAATTTAGATTCAAATTAAGAAAAATAAAATAAGAATAACCATAAAATTTGAAAATATATATATATATATATACTTTTGTATTTCAATTAAATAAAAGCTCAAATAGTAATAATAAGTATCATCACAAAATCATTATATCATTATATTTAATTTATTCAATTGATATTTTCATATAACTTTGACTATCACAACATTGATGTAATAGCCATGCCATTTATATGAAGTTAAAAGATAAATTCCATTCATAATCAAACTTAATTATGTACATTACTTTCAGCACATCACATAAACACTATGAGATTTGGTTGTTAACTTCAAAATTACATAATTAAAATCCAAAATGGTCTACAACAGAAATTTGAAGACATTGTAAGTCTCGTCATGTGACCTCTTACATAAATAAAATGTAGTTTAGATAATGAAGTTGTTGATCCTTTCAATCTAAACCTGCTTAGATAATGAAGTGGAAAATAGTAACTACCCATCCCAATCGTAACGATAACTAATTACACGTGTAAAATGTCAAGGTGTAAATTTACATTAATTTTTTACTTATGTGGATTCGCTTATGTTTTGTGAAATGTTTGTGCTATGACACCTTCTCTTTTCCTTTAGCGCATGTGCTTGACTTTGGTTGTTCTTTTTTTATGATGCACTAATGTGACATAACCTTGACTTTTCCCATTGTTGAACGCAAGGGAACCACATATTTTGCTCCTTATGACGGAAACTGCTACTGCGCTGGGACATGTTCTTATATTTATTATTATTATTATTATTATTTATTTATTATCTAGGGTAATCAATAATTGGTGAGAGTTTCCTGAACAAGGCCCAGGATCAAATCCAATTGACTGTCACTATAAACTTAGGCTAGGTGCAACACCCTGCGAGCCACACACAATAGCTATGAAACTTATGCCTCAACAAGAGCCGAGACGTCCGCTCTGGGGTTGCCTACTCTTCTAGCCAAGACACAACAGGTATATGTCTCCACGGAGATTTAATCCTGGGTGGATTGGATGAAAATCAAACCTCCGCTTCATGGACTTCTTATATATTTATTATTAGTTCCTGCCCTTTCGGGCTGCAGGGACTATAGTAATCGTTTTATAGTCTTTGTATTAGTTAGACTCTGAAATCTAGAAAATGCTTATCATTTTAACAAAGAATTTTTTATAATAATTTAAATAATTTTTTTAAAATCAATTAAATTGACAAAGGTTTTATTCAACCAATTAAAGATTTTATTTGGCTTTTTCTCGAGGCCAAACAAATGCAAAGGCCAAACAGATGCATTAGCTTTAAAAAGCTTTAAAAAATAGAAATCTTATTTGGCCTTTTCTCAAGGCCAAACGATGCATTAGCTTTAAAAAGCTTAGCATATGGTAAATAATGCAAATAATGCATGTGAAGTCTTTGTGAAGTTGAGTAAGCGACCTTAAATGTTAATTTCCGAAATACATATTCTATAACCCATTTTCTGTGATGTTCTTCATTTTCCCTTCGGCTTCCACGTAGAAGCCATGCAAATGAATGTGACGCATGTTCTTCAGTTTCCCTTAGACTTCCACGGAGTTTCCCTTCAGCGTCCACGTAAACCGCCATGCAAATGGTTTGCCTATATCTCGGCTGCCAAGGATTTCAGTCGGAAAAGCGCCTCAAACCTTGAGTCGAGTTGGATCCAACCGCAGGTGTTCATCATGCAATGGCCTCCTCCAAATTCAGTCCTTTTGTATGAAAGGAGCAGCCATATTAATCCAATCCTTCTGTATGAAAGGAGCAACCATATTAACCTCTGTTACGTGAAGATTGACAGTAGCACTAGCTGTTTGCAAACAAAACTGTTAATAGTCATAAATATGTTCGCATCTAGTGTAAACGTTTTGTAGTCATGTGTATATTTTGCATTAAGCTATATTAATAGTCATAATCTTGTTCGCATTTCATACAAGCTCTAACAGTCAGATATATAGTCAGTTTACTTCTGTGACTATCATTTAGATTATCAGACTATCATTACTTAGACCTATCTATTTTATGTAATAAATATTGCTCTACCTTTTTAGGCACACCTATCTATGTTATTGTAATAAAGATCGTTGTCCCTTTGTAGGCACCGCTTCTGTTCACTTTAACTAGCTGGCAGCTTAAGAAACCGACGCACCACCTCTTCTCAGAAATACTTCTAATCTACCCACTTTGAGAGTCTGGGCGCAACATAACTGAAATTCTGAAATTTGTTTTTCTCCAGAGACCAGAAAAGCTGCAATTGTGCGAGTTAAGGCTCATGCAAGGCTTTTCTCTTTTGCCATCTCGGTCTGCTATAGGAAATGTAGCTCCCCTGCCTGGAAAAGCAAGTGCAAAATTACAACTCCATTTTCCCCAACACATTTTTCGGCGCTGCTGTCCCTCTTAACATTCCGCCTGAAACGTGAACCCATTGTTCCATTCAGGGGGCCCTTCCACTTCACATTCACCCCAAGTTTCTAACCCTCAACGTCCCCACTCTGGTCCAAGCCCTCCAGGCTGCAGAGGAGCAGGTTCACCTTGAATTTCTTCGAGTGCAGGGGAGGCCAGGGGCGCCATTTCATCATTTTCACGACCATGAATAGGCAGATCAACGAAATCAAACGCCAATGGCAGCTAATTTAGAGGATCTTGTGACCTGAAAACCTCCCAAAACAGACGCACAAGGCCTCCACCAACGACTGGATTCTTCCAACATGTATAGCTTCCTCAATACTGCATCAATTTGTAAGCGACCAAGCTCTTCCGAATCCACGAAACTTAGAATTTAGATTTCAGACATACCCACATTCAAATAACTCTTTGTATAGTCGCTTAAAATCCGTGGAAGATGGTCTGTAGAAAGTTTTGTTGGCTCTCCTCTGTCTTTCACTTCTGTGAGCCTACCTGCTCTCGGATAGTTCCCCTTCTTGAGATACCTGGCGATCTTGTGAGTTCTTGTTGAGTTCCTAAATATAATGGAAAAATTTAACGTGAGATACAGTGGACAAAGTCGACCATGAAAATATTGCATGGAAGATATCCAAAATGTCGTTGCGTTACTAAGCGTTTTACTTGGGAGTTTTGGACACATTTGTATATTTTGACGTATTTTGACGTGTGTTGAAGTGTGTTCATATTTTCATAGGTTGGATCCGAAGAAAACGCCAAACATTTAGTTGAATATTTTGACGTGCGTTCATAAAACTCCTGGATCCTACCGTCCATCAATATGAGCTTTGCAGTCGCTGCTGGCACAGAAAAAGTGGCATTTGAAGAAACGCACTTCCCAATGTTTCTAAACTACATGGGATGTAAGCTGTATTGCAAAATGTATAAGTAAAAAACAAAGACATTCGACAGCATATATACCATGAAATATATAAGATTTATACTATCAAATTTATAATTATATGTCAGAAATATGTATAAAGATTGGATACATGCGCAGAGATCTGATGTGTTGCCTAAGTTTTGCCGATTTTAAATGTGTGCTTTTGATCGAGCAGCAGCATTTCCTATAATGTAGCTATGGATAGTGGGCCGGTTTGTTAAACAAATGACCTCCCATTATAAGTGAGGTATTTCTCCATGTGAAGCCATTTCAATATCTGCAGACCGTGCAGCATTGAATTCTTTAATTCCACTGTTGTATGGTAACCTTTGTGGTTTCTGCAGACCATTTGGCATTAAATTTCTGGGTTCTGCAGACCATTTGACAATAAAGTTTCCTGTCTCTCCAGACCATTTGACATTAAATTCCTTAATTCCACTATTGTATGGAAACGACTTTTGGATCCCTGAAAACCATTTGCCATTAAATTATTTTTTTCCATCGCTGTATGGATACCCTCTTGGGTATCTGCAAAACATTTGGCATTAAATTATTTTATTTGTCTACAGATTCCACGTTAGGTTAACCATGAACAAGAAAAGAAAGAGTAAATATATGGACGTAAGAGTAAGTGGGCACTTCATACCAATTTCCCGCGTCTTACAAAATAATATTCAAGAAGATTAAGAATATAACAATGGGGTTCCAGCGCAGGTCTTTCAGAACATTTTCATTTTAAGCTTCAGAATCAATATTCAAAGCGCTAAAATACTTGGTGGAGCAACGGAAAGATACGAAACTCGGACCTCGCAGCATTCATAACCATCGGTTATTTTATTACATGGTAATTAATTCAAATGCTGGTAAAAAGACTGGGCAACATCCAGAGTGTGATCCACCAGATATTGATAATGTCTCCTCCAGCTTCACTCTGAATTCAGATACTTTCTCAGAGTTCACTCTGAATCCTTTGTCATTTTTCAATGACAGTAGCATGGAAGCTCTCTGTGCATGGAGGGTCACTAATGAAGGGCTCGCTTCCCTCAGGGCAGGGACTTGCTGCCCTGCAGCTTCCCCTGTTTTTTTTCGAGTCTATAAGGATGATGAGAGGCTCCTTTCTAAACTTCAAATAAGCCACCTCAAGCTTAAACTTTAAAATATAGGTGATGAGAGGCTCCTTTCCAAACTTCAAATAAGCCACCTCAAGCTTAAACCTTAAAATATACGGTGTTGCAAGTTGCCAATATATAATTTATCTAAGAGTGCCAAACCATTGAATTTGCTGCAGAGACAATCAGTTCTCATGAGACAGAGTCCTTATTATCTATTAACTAACCATTCTCAGTCCAAAAGTCAATAGACCAAACCTTTGAACATAAATCCATTTTTTTAAAATTCAATTATTTCTTTCCTAGTTTGTAATATTTTTTTATTCATTTCATCAATAGCTTGCTTTTTTTTTAATTGTCAAGACAATCATAATAATTTCAGCTCTAGTTGGGAGCTCCATAGCTTGAAGTGTGTAAGTAAAATTTCGCCACTAAATAATGAAGTCAGCTTATGAATTTTTGCTATCATTTTGTGGAACTATATTCTTCATATCCAAGAGAGCATTTGCTATAAATATGGATTCACAAATATAGATTCACAACTATGTAGTAATGTTATATGAAGCTTGTTTTCTTCAATTTTTTCACTAATCATATTTCAATTTTTTTTGGATTCTAGAACATTTCTTTCTATGGACTCTAAATTTACTATCTCCCATGAGGACTACAACTTAGTTTCTTTATCTTTGAGGATGGTTTGGATTAAATTTACTATCTCCCATGAGGACTACAACTTAATTTCTTTATCTTTGAGGATGGTCTGGATTCCTTCAATAAATTTATTTTTCTATTTACAGACTATAGCACAAGATGCATCCATTTTTTTCTCCCTCCAACCAAATAACCAATTCCTCAAGTTCAAACATCTTTATTTGGAAATTGTGTAATTTTTCTAAGTGATTATCAAGGGATACATCAAATGCAGAAGGACTAGCAATGCACGTTTTTATAATTGAGTCTAATTTAGACTTATATTTATTTAAATTGTTGTGATATTATTTCTTATTTTCCTGTAATTGTAGAAGATGGTATGCCTTCTCTTGCTACATGCATTGTATCTAGGATTTTTTCATTAAATAACCTTTTTGCAGTTCATGTCTTTGTTGAGCCAACTCATCTTTCTCATTATATGAAACAATCAAATCTAAAAATTCAAAATATGTACATTTATAGGTAAAGTTAAAATTATTGATTTATTTTCCCTTGGAGTCGAGGAGGATCTTTGTATTATTGCTATTTTTGGGACAAACAAATATAGAAATGATATTTTTTTTCTAATTCTTTGATTCTATTGGCTTTGGTCCTCACACCTATTTTAACAATTTTCAACCGATTATCTAACCTGCTCAAAATATCTTGTAATTTTTTAGTATTAGTTGTGGATTGAATCAATATTTTTATTACCATTTATCCAATCTACCTATGCCATGCATTGATTCTTTTTAAATATACCTTGACAGGGGAAGTTTTGGAGATTATGAAAATTGTGCTTGATTAAACTTCTCGTTGAATGACCATCAAATTGAACATTTTTTTTCAAAATCAATGGATGACAAAAATCTTGGTCTTAAAATCTCCTTTGAACTAAATAGTCTTATGGGACCGACTAATTTACTTTGGTTTTAAAAAATTGGTTTTCACTGGAAAATTCACTTCATAAATGCTAGTAGGTGATCCAGATTAGATGTTTTTAGAGTGGGAAAAGTGGAGGAATCAACTCTGGGGACCATTTTTACTAGCAGGACCAAGTTTGGAAAAATAGAGTCTGAAACCTTCTGGAAGCATTTTGAGGTATCAAATGATATTTTTGGGGCTAAAAAATTGTCACTTGAACGTGACACCTTTTTTACTTATTCTACACATAGAGACCTTTCCAAATGGTGCAAGAATCACTTCAATCAGAATTCTTATGCGAAAGTATTCCATTCAGTAGTAGACCTTCCTATTTTCACCACCATAATTTGAGAGAATTTAGCTTCAGCCCCTATTATTCATGAAAAAGGGACTAGCCACATGATTATGATGTAGAAGACTCTAGAAGTGTCTATATTGTAAATATGGTTAAGTTTTGAGGTAATCAAACATAACCATTGATATGCTATCGAGTTGTGTTATAACCAGGGCACTAGGAAGAAAATAGGTTTGATTCTTTCGAGTGCATTTGTTCCATAGCTAAGAAAAAATAGCCAAGAGGGATGGGAGATAGAGCACACAGAGAGGATTTGTGCATTGTAGTAGCCCAAGAGCCATGGGTCATAGACCATACTTCTTTGTACTCACAACCATATTTCCATTCATAGAAAAATAGCAGAGTGACCTCACCTTCGAGTTGGTTTTTTCTCTCAAAAGGGTTTCTCAGGGCATATCTTGTGTTAAATGTGTGTGAGCTTTTGTTTCACCGTTCTTTATTTTCTACACAATTTTAAATTTGTATGCATGCACATTAACGATAAATATACAGATTTAGAAATCTAATAAAATTGGAATGGTGTAGAATTTCATATTTTAAATATAATTTTATCAAATATATTGTGACTTTAAAAATTTGTAATTTATCTTTCTGCCCAACTTGATAACTTTTGCAAAAAATAGGTAACCCTAACATTCTTCCTAATGCATCACGGGTTATTTGGACAACGACTTTAGGGTTATAAGGGGAAATTATGCTCTTTCTTTTTCATATTGTAATGTAAAACATAAAAGTATTCAGATCTTTGATGAGTTAGGGTTAAAATGAATCTAGCTAAACTAGAGGTTGAAATTAAAAATTCCTATGATCGAAATTTGGCCTTGGTTTTACTTTCAAAAATATCTATATCAATATTCTTTACTTATATATTCCCATTGACTAAATTTTTTATTATAATGTCATCTTGCTTCAGTAAAATTCCTTTCTTTTTTACAAAGGTAACTTATGGTAAACCAAGCTCTTTTCCAAACTTTCCAAAAAGAGTGTTTATTGTCACTTACAGTTTTACACAACTAACAACATCGACAAACTAGCACTACTTTGTGAATTTTGTTTTCCCTATGGAGTAGTTGCACTATATATATTCCTTGAGCCTATAATAAAAATGGCTCATAAACGCTTAATTTAGCGTAAATAATGAGTGGTACATTATAGTAAATGTAACAGATTCACTATGGAAATAATTACTCGGTTAGCAGTAATTACGAGTTTTGATGGGCTCCACATGGTAAACCACTAAACAGTTAAATCCAAGAGCTACGGTATAGTCATTGATCTGAAATGTTGGGGGCCGCTAGATTACAGAGAATCTACAATGGTTTTTGGTAATGGTAACAGGATTCAGATTGGGAACCAACAGATCCTGGGCATAGACCAGAACCTCAATCTGAGCAGGAATACCATTCAATTCATAAATCAGAGAGGTATATTTTTTATTAGTCAGATTATAAAGGAATGGGAGAGTGATATACCGAGCTGGTTGATTTATAAGGATCTGGGCATGGACGAGAGGAAAAAGGAGGAATGGAACAATTACTTATTCTCTCTAAAAAGCTTGAGGTTGAGGAAGGATGAAGGGGGTGACAGGTTAAAGTGGGGAGGCACTCCTATGGAAAATAAGATTAGCACGAGAAAGACATATACAGAACTCATAAATTCAAACTTGGGAATTGAAACCAACTGTTGGTTCAAGTTTTTGTGGAATGTTAATGTACAGGTTAAACTGGTCATTTCCTGTGGCTTGTTTGGAAGAACAAAACTTTGACGTGTAATACCTTGCAGAGAAAAATAAGGTGGCAGGGGCCGGGTATTTGCACTCTATGCGGTGAACAGGACTAAGATAATATCCATTTATTTTACCGCTGTCCCTTTGCAATGGAGGTCCTCAATATTCTGTGTTTCGTTCTCCTGCTCCCAACGCCACAGTTCTGCTCAACGATGGATTGCATCAGGTGGTGGTTCTGGATCGGGAATAATTTAAGAGCCATCCTCTTACTATTCCATTGGCATATTTGGTGCGGTAGAAATAGGAAGATTTTCGAGGAATAGCCACGCCACAGATCATTAGTGTTAAGATCCTTGGACAATTGGAAATTTCGAAGCAAAAGCAGAAGCCTCCTTGTGACGAATCTAAGCGATTATGTCCCTTTGAGATACACTATCCGACAGGTTTCTTTGATGGCGCATCACAAACCCAGATTTGTGGGTGTGGCACTTGGCTCATGTTATCACTGGACTGTCATTATAAAATTTTCTGGAATGGGAAAATGCACAAATATGAAGGCTGAAATTCTGACTTTGTGGGAGTTGTTATGGTTTGCAAAGCCAACTCTATATGGAAGAGGTTTGGGTCTATGGAGACTCAAAAGTCATAACTGAACACATGAACAGGGGCTCCCAACTAAATCCTGGTTATCTAGGCCACATGTTGGAGCGGATTCAGGCTCTGAAACGGTCCTTCATCTCCATAGCTTTCTGTCATGTTTACAGAGGAAAAAAACCAGGAAACGGACAGATTATCCAAAAGAGGCCTAAGCAGCATTTTTGGGGAAATGAACTATGATTTTTTCAATTCAACTGGTCCAGGAGCTGTAGGTAAGGTATATTTCAACTAAATACCGAGAGGCATGTTTCCGTTTTTGTCTGGAAAAACATTGATCGAATCCCTTAGAAAAATAGGGAAATGCTGTAATGTGATTAGTTTCTGTTACTGCCACAGTTAGTGTTTTTACTTTCAGCGTTTCCCTTTTCCGGAAGAGGAATAGAGAGAGATCCTTTCTGCACTATAAACGAACTGGTCGAGAACTGAAAGATCTGCCTATGATGATCTTGATTTAAAAATTGTAAGAAGTTTGTGGATCAATTTGTAAGTTTTTATTTGAACAATATTTGCTATATGTCCTGAAACATAATATAAACCAGAAAGTATTTTCCTTGCTGAAAAAAAAAAAGATTCATCGAGTAGCAATTAACTCTTAAACTCCGCACATCTTCAAATCCGATTTCCATTGTAGCCGTCAATCTCTATAACTACCAACTGTGCGATCCATTGGAAGAGCATCTTGTCTTTATCAGTCTCACATGTTGCGACCGAATATAACATATGGACCGTCAATCTCCAGTGACGAGGATCATCCGATCCATCGGACATGTCATTATAAATAAAAATTGTAATTTCTTCTTTAAAAAATATCTTAATTTTCGCTAACAAATTTTCAATAATTCTATATTTGGAATTTGGCTTTTGTGATCCATAGATTGTGCATAAATACTTTTGTAACATGATTTTCACTAAAAAAAAAAAATTATACACAATTCTATATCTACATTTTCTTCATTGCAATCAATTTATTTATTTATCGTTTTTATTTTCTATTTATCGCAGAAAAAGTGTGTTATAATTAATTTACTCTTTTGTCTCCCCATATTATTTTTGGTATTCTTCATTTATTCATGTGACTATTTTTTTATTTTTTTTTATTAAACTTTTTTTCATCTCTCATTATTTTTCATTTTTAATATTATTATTATTTTATTAAAAAATAAAATATATTTTATTACAAATACATACCTTGTAATATAGAACCAAACAAATTTAATATTGAAGGACATTACAAAATTCAATGAACTTAACAACTATAAATGGAATTAATGTAATTCAAATAAAAATATAATGATTTTATACACATTAGTAATTTTATTCTGAAATTGATACATAACAAAACTATCATTAAAATTATTATAATATAAAAATAAAATGAATAAATAATTTTTTTTAAACAAAATAAAAGAGGTTTATTAGAAAAAACTCCGTTAAAATTTAAAAGAATAAAGTTAATATTTAATATAGGGTTGGGAAGTGTAACTTCTTGATTTAATTTTTACTTTTTACTTGTTTAGACATAGAGTGAATTAGAACGAATGAGGGATTTCTTAAGGATATTAACACATAATTTTTATTTTAAAGTATTTAATTAAATGACAGTTTTATTTTGAGTAAACGGTGAAAGTAATTGTATGGTAAAAGATTCCAAGAAACTCAGGAAGAGGTTGAGACAATTTTGAAAGTTACCAATCCCAGAAAGGATATAAAGGAAAATCCTAGGAGGGAATGGGGTTATGTGCAGAAAAGGAAAAAAGAAGAAGTTAAACATCTATTGTTGAAACTTGAGTCATCTTGAGCTGGTGTGAGAACCAATTGATCTTTGAAGTTCACCCTAGTGCAGCCAAACTGAATTTTGTGAAATCTTAAGGTCTGAGTGACTGTCTTAGAAAACCTACCTCGAGCCTGGTGAGGAGCAAGGGGGGAGCGGAGGACGTGCCTCACTCAAGGTTGGGAGGACCAACAGTTACTGCAGAAAAACCAGAACTATGAAGTAGGTATACTCCACTGTTTTATGTTTATTGTCAGAGTTTACAATATGTGGTAGAACATTTAAGGCTTGAAAATCTATGTACAGGTTCATGCACAGAAGAAAATAACAGTAGATTAATTAAATACTAGTTCTAATAAATAACAGAGTCTGCTTGTTGCATATAGAAATTAATTTGTTGTTTATTTATGAATTAAGAATTAATTCGTTGTTTATTTATGACTTCAGAATTAATTCGCTATTATATTTTTTAAAAAAAAACAGAGAACTACTTATTGTTCATTATCCTATTACTAGGCTATTATATTTAAAAAAAAAAAACAGAGAACTACTTATTGTTCATTATCCTATTACTAGCAATTGCACCGGGGGTGCAAGGGAACGCCAGATGGAGGAGATGTGAATCATTTTGTGCTATATGAGGGGTAAAAACTGAATTGTGATTTAACAGAAGAAAATCTAAAGCTGAACAAATAATCATAAATGGTAAGTAGAAATATGATCACCTAAGGTGGAAAGCCTATAGCTATTAATGTCTCGATTATTTTCACGTTCAAACTGTCTATACTGTATAGTAAAGAAGCAACCTGACGCCATGTCACAAACTGGCCATTCAAATGGCCTGCACATCCTCGAGACTGATGTAATCCTCATATATGAAGAAGGCAATGAGACCTTGATGTGAAATTCCCATATTTTCTGTGCCTGTCCTTGATGTTATGTCTGGGTGGTCGAATTGAGTGTGCTCATTTTGATTTGCAAAAGGCCGAATAGGATGAGCGAACCCATTATCATACGTTGTTTTCCCATAGAACCTTTAAGTTTGTCTAAGGCTGTAAACCCTGCCCGTGTGGTTCATCATCAAGACAAGATGGAGAATCTGATCAAGTAACCTCTTTAAATAGAAAGTATAGCTTCTACTTGTCGTTTGTAAAATAACGGCTAGGTTGCCTCAAATAATAAAAATTAATTTATTTTATTTTAAAAAGAGTAAACCAAATGATCAAAGTTTATAATTTGAATTTTAAATATTTATATTTATTTTAATAAAAATAATAATTTTTAATTTAATATTATTAAATTGTAATTTATGTAATTTTATTTTTATTTCATTTTATTTATTTATTTATTAATCTTTATTTTATTTTATTTCTATTTATTTATTTTTTTAATTTTTATTTTTTAATTAAGAATTTTTTTTATCAATTTTATTTTTATTTTTAATTTTTTTTATCTAAACATATACTTTTGAAACTTAAATAATTATATGGGCCTTTTTATATTACAAATTAACTAACACTAAATATTTTTTTTATCTATCAGAAATGATTTACAGTTGACCTTGATCTTTCTGGCAACAATTTACAAGGAATGATACCAGAATGGGGATTTCCTATGTTAAGATCTAAGCAATTTCCCCCTTCGATTTCCAGGAATGGATTGTAACTCATTCCAAGCCTTGATTCGCCTTGAAAGAATCGTTTGCATGCAACAAAATGCAGGTGGTATTTTCATTTGCTTCCAATCGGCCCCCAATTTTCAGGAATGGAATTGGTTAGGGGTTGTTTTACCCTCAGCTATGGTTGAATTTGTCCTAGATTTTAGGGGTTTGCTTGCATTCACAATCTGATTCCCTTGTATAAATGTGTATGATATCTACACTCAAAACATATCCATCCAAATCACCGGCACGTAGTTAAGGGAGGAGCGCCTCACATGAGGACACTTGGGTAGCAGACATAGTGTAACAACTCCTTGATCGATTGAGTCTTCAAAGCGGTCGTTGGGCGTGACTGGAAAATTTTGGATGCTTCAGTCTCAGTCTAGTCCTTTATGTGCAGATCAAACAAAAAGTACAATTTTTTTTTCCTTTTAAAAGAGAAGCCGGATTGTTTTGGTTTAGTAGTTTTGTTCACCAACACATAGTTAAGGGAGGAACACCTTACATGATTTCCATGCATTGTTTTGGTTCAGTTGTTTTGTGTTGTGCCATGTGTGCCTCTAATCTTGTTGGTGTAAGAATAACTATTAGCAACGTGATCCTAATGAGATTCAGAGGTGATGTCACTGTGAGTGATGATGTGGAAATGAGTTAGTGGGCCTAATCGACATTTAACTCTATGCCAGTCCTAGGAGCATATCAACAAATGAAACGATCTATTGTTCGATATCCTCAGGAGTATCCCGCACAGAATCTCCTGGAGCCACGTGCGACTGTTGGTGAATGCAGGTGGGAAGCGGTTTTTATCGCATCGCCTTTACGCGGTAAGCAGTATTTAAGAGTTCAGAGTGATGCCATAGGTTGGGTGACACGTGGAAGAAGCGGTTTCGCGATACCAATCTCATCGCGCATTATTGTTCGTGTATAATAGCCGTGCGAGATTCATTGATGGTCGTCAGATTGGTTGGTTGGGCGCAAAGGGATGGTGATCGTTGGATGAAAACAACATGTATAATGTGGCCCACGCATATATCTATATATATAGGGTGATCGACGTTCCTGTTTTCTCCCTGCTCAGCTCTGGTTTTGGGTAATATTTCATGATTCTTATAATAGAAAAGAGCCAAACTGCGCTGAGGATTTCATGATCGGAATCCCTACTTGTGTTGTCCCACATGGAAAATCAGTTCCCCTTTTTTCGCCCTGCTTGCCTCTGGTTAATTTTATTTTTCATGAATGTTGTTACCGAAAAGCATCGAACTATGCTAGCGCTCTCAGACTCGAAGTTCGGATTGCGAAAATGCATTTCCCCAAGTTTCTGAGGACAATTAGGGTCCTATGGAAGATGAGGAAAAATACTGTGACCACTCATGAGCAAGAGACGACTACATATGAGAAATGTGCACGCATGGAGATTTTAGAGGAGCTGGAAGTGGTGTTCAGGCACTTTGACAGTCTCGGTATTGGGCAGAATACGCATGACATGCGCATCGAAGACTGTAAAGAAACTAAAATTATCATAACACAAGAAACAATCATCTAACCAGAGTCGACCGCTTATGGAGTTCCCACAGAGCTGTTGAAGAGTGATGATCGCTTTAGCCAAAGCACTACAGCCTGTACGAGATTTTACAAAACTACGCTTCAAACTCGCGAGATTTTCGGAAATCTCACACGTATGCTCCGTCCAATATTTCAAGAATGCGTGCGCCAGAAAGCTCGACTTGGACCGAAGAAATTCCAAGTGTGCTTCATGAATCCAGCCATGAAACCCCTGCGTTGCATCGAATCATTTCACAAATGCCGGACAAAACATGTGGCAAAATTTGATTCGCGCGAAGGGCGGTACACGTGGAAAAATTTGATTCGCGCGAAGGGTGGTACGGTATTTCTCCTATTGGCTGGGGTGAACAGTGTTTGCTCACCCCAAGCCCGCAAAGAAAACGCCTCCGGCGTAACTAAAATGTATGATATTCACATATTGATGTAGAATTTCCAAAACAAAGAACCCACATGTTTGAAATAAATATACATGGAAATTCATGTTTTTATGAAGTGTATAAAATATGATATAACAATAACAAACTGGATTATTCTTAAGTTAGAAACTAGCACAGTAAATCAAAAGTTTCTTCGTTAAAGAAAAAAAAGAAGAGGTACAAACCATGACATTAAATACTTATGAAATAGGAAACTACTTAGCCTCCCAGCAAGGGAAGGCTCTATATAATTTAGGAAGAATTCGGACAGCTGAGGGTTTCAGACTAGAAATCTATGAGGAGGATTCCAGTCCCGATCCCATCAACTCTTTGCCGAAAATCAATGACTTATTAAACAAGGGTTTAATGTAAGAGCATTTGTACCAATTAAATTAACCCAACAAAACTTGAAGTAAAATAAAAATCGGATCTCCAGGCCTTGCCATGTGAGCCAGTATCATAACAAAGATATGGGAATATGGGAACAATTAAACACTCCATTCGAAACATACTTTTCAATGAACTAATTGCATAAGCGAAAATTGTATAGTCATGAAGGAAAGAGAACTGTAATGTATGTATAAAGCAAGATTCATGTACATGTAAACTTCCTATTTTTCATTCAGCAAGTAATAACCAAATTTTTAAGGATAGATAAATGTTTAGTCCCCAGCTGAGGTAACTAAGCCCATGTATGAAGCTATTACAATTATTGTTATAGAAAATTGGAATGTAAATCCAGAATTTAGTCCGGAGGCGAAACCCATGAATGTGCTAGTAAAAACTTTCAGCGAACCCAAAATCCTAAGTTGTCACTTAACGAAATATGCATAGGGAAATAACAAAGACAAATAGATATTCTCGAGAGGCAAGTCATCTAAACCAGTCCACAATGGGAGCTAGTAAACCGAGGGTCGAGTCCATTCTGCTTGTAAGAAATGCAGAGGAAGGAATTGGGGAAAATTACATAATGGGAATTTGTCCATAAAACATTATAAAATTAAAAGGGAATAATGCTTACCTCAAGATTCGGAAAGATGGGTAGCAGTCTGCTTCTCTCCATGCCTGGAAGAAACTGTGAGAATACCAAGCTGGGCCTCGCGGAGTCAAAGCAAAACAAAAAACAAATTGTGAGATCATTGTGTGACTTGAACTGAAATACCTCAAAACTCATACTAAATCTTTGTGTAAACCAATTAGTTGAAAGACTTACTGTAGAACATGGCGATGCTGAAAACTTGCAGGAGATTGGATCCAACACCGTCGGAGCTGAGGAAGATTGATGGCGGAACCATTACCAACAGCTAGGTTGGTGAGTGGAGGAATGTTGATGCCATTAGCAGGCTTCTTTAGGAAGGTTGCGATTGCAGAGCAAATATTGGCATACGAGAGAGAGAAAATGAGATAGAGGCAGGAGGACGGGGACAGGTGGTTACCCTAACCCACCTCCTTGGTCCAAATCTCCGTTGAATGTTTGAGTGGTAGATCGACGGTGGTTAAGATGCCAAGTAGCCCCAACAGGTGGAAGCCATAACCCAAAAATCGAGAACCGGACACAGAGCCATAAATGGGTCACAAATATCAATTACAAAATGCGCAGTGGTAAGTTAAGTCTCTACTGGAAAACGTATATCAAAATCCTGATGCGTACCTCAACAATTAAAACTTGTACACTGAAATGATGTGCTGACATTTTAATTTTAGCACCAAAACCATGTTGCAGGATTTCATAAAGTTTTAGGAATGAAGTTTCATAATAATTGCCTTATAAAACTTGAGTAAGGTTGAACAATGGATACAATGACACTATAATGTTTATTGATATTAATTATAATAGCTGTGTTGTAAGGTTGGAACGAAATTGAATTGCATAGTTGGTTGAGATACATGTAATCACATATTCGTATCAGAATTGATATGAGGTGCATCTTCAGTTTAAAGTTTTACATTTATTTTATTATTTATTTATTACCGATAGTAAATGGATTTTTTTTACATGAGTTTTTACATGTGGTAGTGACAAGTGGTATCAGAGCACAAGTTTATAAACTGGGCCAAACGGGTCAGAACCATACTTACTGTGGTGATAGGAATTTTATGAAATTTAATGACTTGATATTGTGATAAGTACAGGAATAGGATTCCTGTAAATCATCATGAGAAGAGGATCAAGTCAACACACACCCAGAAACATGGGAGAGTCTCATCCTGTGATTAATCCTGAAGTTAGTCCCGAGATGTGGGTATAGCTAAGTGTGGACCAACACCAACAGACAAGCATAATGCTGGAAGAACAACAATGACAGTCAAATAGACTGCTAGATACTGTTTAACAACAACAAACAGAAATGCTTAAAGTTCGCAGTGATAACGAAAGATTGATGAGAGAACAAGAGAGGATATTGAAGATTCTGTTGGATAAACAGAATCCTCCCAGTGGGCAACCAAGCCCTGAGAGAAATACTAAGGAAAACAGGGATCAATGACAAGGAGTACATGATCATGTGGAGGACAGTCGAACGCCAAAAATCCATAAAAGTCGAACTTATAATGAGGCGGAATCTGGAAATGTTATGGAAGAGCAGGAGTTGAAAAAGCAGAAAGTGGAATTACAGGGAGAATTCCAGAAGATCAAGCCTCCTACACTTGATGGAGAGGCGGAGGAAATGGTGGAAGCTTGGATTATAAATATGAATAAATAATTTCAGGTGTATGAGTATAACAAAAAGCTTAAAGCTCGCCTAGCCATCTACCAGCTGCGAGAGAAAGCAACGATGTGGTGGGAGGAATTGAAGAATGTAAGAGGAGTAGAAGACCAAAACATAACTTGGGATGAGTTTCAGTATTACTTTAAATACAAGTACTTGACTGAAATATTTTATGATGAGAAGTCTCGAGAGTTTCATGATTTGAAACTGGGCCAAATGACTATGGACAAATTCATTACAAAATTCACGTCTTTACTTAGATATGTACCTTACCTGCGTGATGAAAAGGCCAAGGTGCAATGTTTTTTGAGTAGTTTGCCAACTCATATGAAAGAAATAATTGAGCTCATGAATCCGAAGACCATGGATGAAGCGATAAGAAAAGAGCGAATGTGTTATTAGCAGTCTAAGGCGAAAGGAGAAATTGGGAAAGGCTGGCTGCCTCGAAAGGGGCTGAAAAGTTTTACCAATAACAGAAATAGCAGATATGACAGTTTCAAAAATGCTGCAAGACATCCACTCAGCAAACATAATGCTAAAAGCCAAAACAGAACTAAGTGGACGAGGGAAGAAAGGCCTAATGAAGCTTCTAGTAGACCAGATATTTGGCAACCTCAGAAACCCCCGTTGTAATGCTGGGGATGTGGAGAAGCTCATTATTTTAAGAACCGTCCACATCGGGGACGGAGTGAGGTGGTCGAAAATCTACAAGAAGCGTCAACGATGGGGGATGTAGCTCGAAACATACCCCGAATCAATGCAGCACTAGAGGATCGACAAGCAGACTACCAACCGACCATGATAGAATTAGAAGGTAAGATTCAAACCTGAGTTGTTTCTATTCTAGTTGATCCTGGTGCCAGTTTGAACTACATACACCCTCGTATAGTTGAAAGCAGTAAATTGAAGGAACAAAAATTTAAAAATCCATGGCTGGTTCAGCTGGCTATAGGGACTAGAAGACGAGTTCATACTAAGGTACCTGACTGTGAATTAAAAATTGGAGACCAGGACATAACTGTGGAACTCAACGTTCTACCATTGGGTTCTTACAATATATTATTGGGGATGGATTGGCTAGAAAGACACTGGTCTTTGGTGGACTGTAATAATAAGGTTATACATTTTGAGTCCAATGATGGGTCAAGAAAGGAATTTCAGGGCATTAAAAATCCTTTGAAGCTGCGACCCATTACTGCATCATAGCTAAGTAAATGTATAAGGAAGGGCTTCAAGCTTTATGCAATTCAAGTTGGGTTTACCAATGCAAAAGATAAGACTGCTATGTTAGAAAATATTCCTATTGTACAGTAATTTAAAGAAGTTTTCCCCGAGGAGATTCCAGGGCTACCACCAAAAAGAGACATAAACTTTACTATTGAGTTAATACCTGGGGAAACACCTGTGTCCTAGACTCCCTACAGAATGAGTGTACCAGAATTAATAGAGTTAAAGATGCAATTACAGGAGTTGATGGATAAAGGTTATATTCGGCCAAGTGTGTCCCCATGGGGAGCACCGGTGTTGTTCGTAAGAAAGAAGGATGGTACTATGTGCATGTGTATGGATTATCGTTAGCTCAAAAATTTGACTGTTAAAAACAAGTGCCCTTTATCGCGCATTGATGATTTATTTGACCAAGTCAAGGGAGCTACAATATTCTCCAAAATAGAATTAAGGTTAGGCTACCATTAGATCCGAATCAAGGATGAAGATATAAGCAAGACAACTTTCCGTACTAGGTATGGACACTACGAGTTTGTGGTGCTACCATTTGGTTTAACCAATGCACCAGCAACATTTATGAGTTTAATGCATGGGAATTTTCACCCATACTTGGATAATTTTATGCTAATATTTATTGATGATATCATAATTTACTCTAAAAACGAGGAAGAGCACAAAGAACATCTGCATATTGTGCTGAAAACTCTAAGAGAGCATCAACTCTATGCCAAGGTTAGTAAATGTGATTTCTTTAAGGAGCAGATCCAATACTCGGGACATGTAATTTCAGCAGAAGGAATAGTTGTGGACCCAGAAAATATAAAAACAATTATGGAATGGAAGGTACCAAGGAATGTGGTGAACATATGCTCGTTTATGGGTTTGGTTGGTTACTACCGGAGATTTATTAATAGCTTCTCCAAAATAGCTTATCCTATTAATTCTTTGCAAAGGAAAGGAAGAATTTTAAAATGGACACAAGAATTTCAAAACAGCATTGAGTTATTAAAAGAACTGTTAACCACTGCTCCTATTTTGAAAGTAGCAGATCCAAGCAAGGAGTTCGAAGTATGCACTGATGCATGTAAAGAAGGGGTAGTAGCAGTGTTGACCCAAGAAGGAAAATTCATAGCGAATGAATCTAGGAAGCTGAAGGATCATGAGAAAAGATATTCAGCATATGATTTGGAACTGACTGCAATTGCGCATGCCTTGCAGATATGGAGGCATTATCTGCTAGGAAATAGATTTGTGCTAAGGACCGATCATAGTAGCTTAACCATCTACTTTAAACAGGCTGATTTGAATGCCCGCCAAGCAAGATGGAATACGTTTCTTAGCGAATTTGATTTCGATATTCAGCATGTAAAAGGAAAAGAGAACAAAGTGGCGGATGCCTTGAGTAGAAAATTGCATGGCATTTATGAGCTATAATTCAATCATAATGAATCTAATTTCCAAGACCAGATTTTGGAAGCAGAAAGGGAGGACCCGGAATATCATAATTTGTGGCAGCAGGTAAAATATGATGAGAAGCAAGGGAAGCAGTCTGAATACGAAATCAATGAAAAACAACTTCTTGTTTTTTGAAAAAGGATATACATTCCCAACCAGGAGTGTCTAAAAATAATTCTTTTCGATGAGTGTCATAAAAGTACCTATGTCGAGCATCCGGGTTACCAAAAGATGTTAACAACAATTAGAAAAGACTATAGCTAGCGAAAGATGAGAAGAGACATAGCGGAATACTTAACCAAGTGCTTAGAGTGCCAACAGATTAAGGTAGAACAACAACACCCTGCGGGATTGCTTCAACCAATCCCAGTGCCTGAATGGAAGTGGGAAGTTATTTCCCTTGATTTCATTATAGGTCTACCCCAAAACAAAAGGCATAACGATTCGATTATGGTGGTATTTGATAGACTTAGTAAAGTGGCACATTTTATTATTGTTCAATCTACATATAAGACTGTGCAAATTGCTGATATTTTATGAAGAATATTTTTAGATTACATGGTATTCCCCAAGCAGTCATTTCCGATCGTGATGTGAAGTTCACATCAGCATTTTGGAAGACACTATTTAGTGGACTGGGAATGAAAATACAATTTATCACTGCTTATCATCCGCAAATGGATGGGCAAACAGAACAGGTGAATCAAGTTTTAGAAGACATGTTGCGTATGTATGTAATGCAACAACCAACGAAATGGGAGGAGTACCTACATTTGGTTGAGTTTTCCTACAATAACAGATATCAAGAATCTCTTAAGATGAGCCCTTTTGAAGAATTGTATGGGAGACAGTGTCAAAATCCTATAAACTAGAGTAGCCCAGAAAATAGAATGATGCTTGGACCCGATATGCTGGAAGATATGGAGCGAGAGGTTAAGAAAATTAGATAGAATCTGAAGGTGGCTCAAGAAAGAAAAAAGGTCTATGTAGACAGGAAGATAACTTTTCGGGAATTTGCAATAGGTGACCATGTGTACGTGAGAATCAAGCCCAAGAAAAGCACTCTGCGTTGGAATTCTTGTGCCAAATTGGCTCCCCGCTACTACGGACCTTTTGAAATCTTAGAGAGGATAGGGCGGGTGGCCTATCGTTTGTCTTTACCAAGCCATATATTAGTACACAATGTCTTTCATGTGTCTTTATTGAAGCGTTATGTGCACGATTCCAAGCACATCATACACTGGCAGGGTATACATGTAAGTCGAGTATAAATGTAAGTCGATCAAGGCATATGATTTACATACAATGATTTTTTGAGTTGAACTAATTCAAAATATTGTTGTTTGCAAGTAGAACCGGACGACGAGTTCCTGGTAGAACCACAACATATCCTAGATCGAAGAGAAATAATGCTCTGGAAGCGAGTCATCCCCCAAGTTAAGGTGTAGTGGAAGCACTTTGGCCCGAAAGAGGCCACCTCGGAAGATGAAAAATTTATGCTTGAGGCTTTTCCAGAATTGTTCTCAAGAAATGAGTAACACCGAGAACGGTGTTTTCCTCCAGGGGAGAATATGTAACTTCTTGATTTAGTTTTTACTTTTTACTTTTTTAGACATAGAACACTCTTACCGATGAAATAGGTAACCTGACCTCAAAATGGGAATTTTAGCCCAAAAAGACTCAAAAAACATGAAAAAACACCCCAAAAATAAAAAAAAGTGTATTCCAGAACGCACTTGGTTTTTTTTGAAGGTCAAATTTCAACATTTTATAAAATTATGCTAAAAACAAAATTGTTTCTTGAAAAAATGATTGAAAAAAAACCCTGAAAACAAAACCAGTTGATGCTGGAATAACAAAAAAAATAAAAATTGTGTCATATTTTTGACATTTTTAAAAATGGAAATAACATTTTTTAATTTTTAAAATTCAAACATTAAAAAAAACCTAAAATTTAAGAAAAAAATAAATAAATAAAAAAAAACATTTTAAAGCTTAAAATTTAAAAATATATAGGAATAAAAAAATAAAAATAAAAACAAAATAAAAATTTTAATTCAAACATTAAAAAAAACTTAAAATTTAAGAAAAATAATAAAAAATTTAAAGATTAAAATTTCAAAATATATAGAAATAAAAAAATTAATAAAAAAAAAACAAAATTAAAATATTAAATTTAAAAAAAAAACAAGTTAAAAAAAGAAAGAAATCATAAAAAATAAAATATAGAAATTAAATTTAAAAAAGAAAAAGAAAATGTTTATTAAATTTAAAAAAAAAGAAGAAGAAGAAGAAGAAGACGAAGAAGAAGAAGAAGGATTGAAATTAAAAGTAAAAAAATGAAAAATTAATTAAAAATAAAAAATGAAAAATAAAATACAATAAAAATATTAAATTTAAAAAAATATATATTAAAAAAACAAATAGATTTTAAAAAATAAATTAAATTTAAATTATAAAAAATAATATATATATAGTTAAATTAAAAATATATATATTAGATTTTATTAAATTAAACAAAAAAAAATGTTAATATTAAAATAACAAATTAAATTTAAAAAAAAATATTAAATTTTAATAAATAAATGAATAAACAAATAAATTTTGAAATAAAAAATAAATTTTAAATATAAAGAAAAAAAAAAAAAAAAACATTGTTAAAATAAAAAGTTAAAAAACTTTAAAAATCAATTAAAATTGAAAAATTGAAAAATAAATAAATAAAATAAAATAAAAAACAAAATAATTTGAAAATATTAAGTTTAATTAAAAATATATATATAATTTTAAATACACAATTTTAATTGAAATAAAAAAAATATAAAAATTTTATGTAATTAAAATAATAATAATAAAAAAAAAAAATTAAAAAAAATATTAAATTCAAATAAATTAAAAAAAATAAAAAATACAAAATTTACTAAATTTTAAAAAATTAAATGAAAAAAAAATCAATTAAATTAAAAAAATACAAAATTTAATAAAAATTATTAAAAAAATTTAGAAAAAAAAAATTAAAAACAAAAAAAATGAATAAAATTGAAAAAAATAAAATAAAATAAAATAAAACAAATTAAATTTCAAACATAAAAATTAAACTAAAAAAAATAATTTTAAATTTTGTGAATTAAAAAAAAAAAAAAAAATTCAAATTAAAAAAAAAATATTAAAAATTAAAAAAAAAAAATAAATTAAAATTTTTTTTTATCATGGTGGCGCCGCCAATCGACCCTCCCACCTGTGTGGCCATGAGGTTATCTCCCAGAATCGGCCTCTGCAGCGTGAGACCGATTCCGGAATTCTGCCCCCCGCGGCGCCGGAGGCCGACTCCGAGAACCGCCCTCCGCTCGTGAGGCGATTTTCGGACCTCCGGCCTCCCACCTAGGTGGCGACGGGAGGTGGCTCTGGCCGCCGGGGCGGGGGGCGTGGCCGCATGCACCCTCCCCCGGGCCGCCCATCCGCCCGCTCCGCCGCCACCCAAGTGAGGCCGATCGGGTGGCGCCACCACGATCAAAAAATTCTTTTTTTTTTTTTAATTTTTAATATATATATATATATATATATATATATATATATATATATATATATATTTTTTTTTTTTTTTTTTTAATTTGATTTTTTTTTAATTCAAAAAATTTGAAATTATTATTATTTTTTTTTAATTCAAAATTTAATTTGTTTTGTTTTTTTTTTAATTTTGTTTTTAAATTTAATATTTTAGATTAATTATTTTTTAAAATTTAAAATTTATTTATTAAATTTATTAAATTTTAATTTAATTTAATTTAATTTTTTTAATATTTTAGTTTATTTAGTTTTTCATTTTTAAAATTTATAAATTGTTTCATTAAAAAAAACAGTAAATTTGTGGATATTTGTTTTTTAATTATTTGCACGTGGTTTTTTTGTTTTTTGTTTTTTTGTTTTTTTAATGATAGTTAGTTAGTTTTTTATTTTTTGTTTTTTAATGATAGTTAGTTAGTTTTTGTTTTGTTTTGTTTTTTTTTTTTTTTTTTTTTTTATTTATAAAAATTTTTATATTTTTCTTCTTCTTATTATTATTTTTTAATTTTAATTTTTCTTTTTTGTATTTTATTTTTTTTTTATCTAAATTTTAATTTTGTGATTTAAATTATTTTTAAATTTTCTATTTTTTTTTTTTTAATTTTTAACTTAGAAAAAAATGTTTTTGATGTTTTTTTTTTTAAATTTTTTTTGGTTAATTTTTGTTTTTTTTCTTTAAATTATTTGTTTTTTTTTTCAAATTTTGTCATTTCTTTTGATATAATTTTCGAATATTTTGGGTTTTTTATTTATTTTTGTTTAAATTTTTTATTTTTACGAGTTAATTTTGTTTTTTTTTTACATTTTTATTGGTTTTTTTTATTGTTTATATATATATATATATATATATATATATATATATATATATATATATCTAAGTTTTGTGTTTGATTACCAACACGAAAATCACCACTCTAAAAAAAAAAGGTTGATGTTGCATCAATACGTTTCAAAATTAGCATGAAAATCACCGCTCTAAAAAAAAAAATTGATGCTGCATCAATACGTTTCAAAATTAGCATGAAGATCACTAACAATTTAAAACAAATATTCATACTTCATAAATAAAAATATTAGAGTGTCAAAAATGTGCTAAAAAAAAAAAAAGGTGATTCTGCATCACCACTTTTCAAAATCGGGTGCTTTTTATGCTACCAAAAAAAAGTAGGTAACAGTGCGGTTACCTATTTCATCGGTAACATTGTTATAGTCTGAATTAGAACGAATGAGGCATTTGTTAAGGATATTAACACATAACTTTTATTTTAAAGTATTTAATTAAATGACAGTTTTATTTTGAGTAAAAGGTGAAAGTAACTGTGTGGTAAAAGATTCCAAGAAACCCAGGAAGAGGTTGAGACAGTTCTGACAGTTACCAATCCCAGAAAGGATTTAAAGGAAAATCCTAGGAGGGAATGCGGTTCTATGCAGAAAAGGAAAAAAGTGTTAAACAACTATTGCTGGAACTTGAGTCATCCTGAGCTGGTGTGAGAACCAGTGGATCTCAGAAGTTCACCCTAGTGCAACTATACTGAATTTTGTGAAATCTTGAGGTCTGACTGACTGTCTTAGAAAACCTACCTCTAGCCTGGTGAGGAGCAAGGGGGGAGCGGAGGACGTAATCGCCTCGCTCAAGGTTGGGAGGACCAACAGTTACTGCGGAAAAAATTAGAACTCTGAAGTAGGTATACTCCACAATTTTATGTTTATTGCCAGAGTTTACAATATGTGGTAGAACATTGAAGGCTTGAGCATCTATGTACAAGTTCATGCATAGAGGAAAAGAACAATAGATTAATTAAATACTGTTCTAATAAATAACAGAGCCTGCTTGTTACATATAGAAATTAATTCGCTGTTTATTTATGAATTAAGAATTAATTCACTGTTTATTTATGAAATCAGAATTAATTTGTTTTTATATTAAAAAAAAACAGAATCCTATTACTAAAATGTATGATATTCACATATTGCTGTAGAATTTCCAAAACAGAGAACCCGCATGTTTGAAATACATATATATGGAAATTCCTGTTTTTCTGAAGAGTATAAAATATGATATAACAATAACAAACTGGATTAAATATGGTATAACAACAACAAACTGGATTATTCTTAAGTTAGAAACTAGCACAGTAAATCAAGAGTTTATTCGTTAAAGGAAAAAAAAAGGTACAAACCATGACATTAAATACTGATGAAATAGGAAACTGGTTAGCCTCCCAGCAAGGGAAGGTTCTACATAATTTAGGAAGAATTCAGACAGCTAAGGGTTTCATACTAGAAATCCGCGAGGAGGATTCCAGTCCCGGTCCCATCAACTCTTTGCCAAAAATCAATGACTTATTAAACGAGGGTTTAATGTAAGAGCATTTGTACCAAGTAAATTAACCCAATAGAACTTGAAGTAAAAATAAATAAAAATCAGATCTACAGGCCTTGCCATGTGAGCCAGTATCATAGCAAAGATATGGGAACATTTAAACACTCCATTTGATCTGAAATGTGAGAACTTCTTATTTCTAATACAAAGATTGACTGTAGGGGCATTTACTGGATATGTCACCTTTAAAGAAAGGATGAGATCCAGAAGCTACCTGGCCCTTTACAGACTCTGTCTAAATAAATAATAGAAGAAATCACTAATGATCTGGAAATGAAACTACTTGTTTGTTGTTCAAGGTATTCATTATTCATAAACTTATGTGTGCAAACTGTTTTATATGTTTTGCAATTGGAACAAAATGCTTTTGGTAAATTTCTGAGTCTTTTTGTGTGGAGGAGGCTTATTTCTTTTTATTGTTTAACATATTTAACTCTGGAAAAACACAGCAATATAAATCACACATATAACACAACATGTGATAAGGCAGTTCACCCCTCCTGGGCTACATCTGCTGGGTCCAAGGCCCCCAAATGGGCATGTCCTTGCTCTTATTATGCTCAAAATTGGTTATACAGTGTGAAGAAAGCCTAAACAGGCAAAAATAGCTGTAGAAATGAGTTCAAAACACAGAAAAAAGTAAGGAATGACTATAGTTTCACCTCCAATGGTAAACCATAATCCAATACAGCTCCCACAATCCCCAAGCCCTGATGGCTCTTCAAGCTTTCTTGCTGATAAAGTACCTGAAGAACTACTCTGTTGGCTCTGCAACCTGCTCCATTGGCCCTGGAATGCTCAAATTACCCAAAATAAAAATAAAATAAAATAAATCGCTCCAAAAGGTTTTCCCTAGTAAAAGTTATGAGCAAAACCACTTTTGCCCAATCAGGCCTAGAAAAACTCCACTAATTGTGGAGGAACTGCAGTTAGGGCCACTATTTCTGGCACTGGCACCAATTTTGGGCGGAGTTCACCATTTAAACCGCGTGGTTATCTCTGGCATTAAATATCACATTTCGGGCGGTCACATGTCTGCACCCGTCCGCTGGTTAAACGTTGAACCAACGGTTATGAAAAACGTGGCCTTAAATGTTACCGCTATACTCGCCTTACCATGTGAACAATCCGCAACAAATGCAACCATTAAATGTTATCCGTCAAGGAGTTAGTTACGGTTCCGAGCCTGTAGTCATGTTGTAGAGGGGGCTGGCCCCCTTTCGGGCCCGCCCAATTTCACATTAAACTTCATATAGTAGTGGTGGCCCTTAGGGGTAAGAACCACCACAGAGCGCGGGCTGGTCGGGCGCTTTGGATGCTAGCCCATCGACCCGGGGTCGATTTCGGCCATTGACATATAAATTTTATAACGCCATACATCCACGGCCCTGGGGCCATGTGACAGCCTTCGGGCAGGCCACGTGGCGCCCACTGATAGGCCAAAACCAACCACTGTAAAAAAAATCCTCTAATCAGACGACGACACTTGTCAGGCATTAATTGGTCCATGCAGAATATTCTATGGAATATTCCTGGAATATTATGTGGAATATTCCTTTTTTAATATTTATTTTTATTCAAAGTCAAACATGGTCAAACTAGACTTTTCCTGAAATTGTGAAATTCAAACTTGAATATCTTTCACATACTGTATCGGTTTTGAGTGTCGTTCATGGCTACAGGATCGTTTTGACAAGGCCTTTCCTGTCATTCTGGTTTCAACCAATTCTGAGCAAACAAAATTTTGAGCATTTTCTCCAATTAGGACATGATCACCTAATCACACCTCCCAAATGGGAAGCTTCTGGACCCCAAAAGCTTTCAATTACATGTTAAGAAAATGAGGGTACAAGTCCCTCACCTTTTCCACCTCAATCCACTTTGCCTTACTCGGTTTGCTGCCTTTAAGACCAACCTGAATATAATCAACATTTCCCCTCCTCGAAGTGCGTGTCCTTCTGTCAAGGATAACATCCTCTTTCAGCTCATTCAAAAATTCCGGCGAGAAATCCTCTATGGATGGCAGCTGAATGTCACTTTCATAATCAACAATTAAAGGAGGTTCATACAAACATAAATTTTCCACATTAACAACGAAATACATTTGCATATATGAAGGCAAATCTAATTGAAAAGAATTATTTCCAACTTTCTTAAGGATCTTGAATGGACCATAATGAATAGGCTTAAGATTTTTACCTTCTCCTTGCATTATTTCCTTACTAATATGAAACCATACCTCATCCCCTTCTTGAAACTTATGATCGATTTTGTGCTTATCATGCCTCTCCTTGTACTTGCCTTGACTTTTTTCAAGCTGTTCTTGAACTTGCTGATGTATGAGCTGAATTACTTCAATGAACATGCGAGCTTTGTCAATGTCACTATGACCATCAATGGCCACATCCTTCTCAAGAATAAAATCTAAAGGTGACTTAGGCAAATACCCAAAACAAGCTTCAAAAGGTGAAGTATTTGTAGAAGAGTGCTTGGCCCAGTTGTAAGCATGTTGAATGTAATGCAAATGCTCATCCCAAAGATTGGGATGCTTGCTGCAATAACCTCTCAAAATATGTACAATGGTTCTGTTCACTACCTCTGTTTGGCCATCGGTTTGTGGATGAAAATCAGTACTCTTCTTCAACTTGGTGTCCATCATCTTCCATAGATTGGACCAAAAATTCCCAACAAATCTGGAATCCCTGTCACTAACAATAGAAGTACAAAAGCCATAATGAACCCATACATGTTGAAAATATAAATTAGCAGTTTGTTCAGCACTTATGGATTTCTTACAAGGCATAAGAATACACATCTTGCTGAAACGATCAACTACTACATAAAGATAATCATGCTGCTTTCTAGATAATGGTAGACCTCCTACAAAATCCATAGAAACACTTTCCCATGGTCTAGAAGGTACCGGCAATGGCATATACAAACCAAGCTTCCTATTTTTAGGCTTGCTTGTAGCACAAAATGAACAACCTCTAATGAAACGTGAAACATTATCTACCATGCGATGCCAATAACAATACCTCTGTAAATGTGCCACCGTTTTGCTTACCCCGAAATGTCCAGCTATGAGAGAAGAATGAGCCTCTCTCATCATGCTTAATCTCTCCCCCTGTGGTATACATAACTTGCCCATATGAAACAAAAAATTATTATGCAAATGATAATCATTCTCCTCAACATGATTCCCTTCACTCAAGTTACCATACACATCCTTAAAATCAACATCTGATGCATACTGTTATATGTAGCTCTCATGCACAATAGAATCATTCTTAAGTAAAGTACTAGCACTAATAATAGGCCTTGAAATCATATCAGCAACCTTGTTGTAAATACATTTCTTGTACCTTATTACCAAGTGAAATTGTTTTAGGAAGCCCATCCATCTGAAATGCCATGACTGTTGCAATTTACTTTGCGATTGCAAGTATTGTAAAGGCTGATGGTCGGTATGAACAATGGTTTCTTTTCCCATCAAATAGTGTTTCCATTTTTTGACACTTTGTACCAACGCATACAACTTTTTATCATATGTATGATAATTCACAACAGCACCATTAAATGTCTCAGAATGAAATGCAACAGGCTTACCATGCTGTAAGAGAACTGCACCCATGGCGTAATCACTAACATTTGTCTGAATCTCGAATGATTGTCTCAAGTCCGGTAATGCAAGGACTGGAGCTGAAATTATATTTTGTTTCAAAGACTCGAAAGATTTTTGTTGCTTTCCTCCCCATTGGAAATCACACTTCACACTTGTCATTGCATGCATAGGAGCTACTATGGCAGAGAAGTTAGAAATAAACTTCCTCCAATACTGAGCTGCACCCAAAAAACTTCTTACCTCTATAATGGATTTGGGAGTAGGCCAATTCACAATGGCTTCTACTTTGGAAGTATCAATTCTCAAAGCGCCTCCTCCTACTCTGTGTCCCAAATAAACCAAAGAGGTCTTTCCAAATTCACACTTTGACATTTTAAGAAATAGCTGATTTTTCTTCAAAACATCAAGTACTTTCTTAACATGCATGACATGCTCTTCTCTAGTATTGCTGAAAATTAAGATGTCATCTAAGTATACAATAACGAAATCATCAAGAAAATGACGTAAGAAATCATCCATTACCCGCATGAAAGTTGTAGGTGCATTGCATAAACCAAACGACATAACAAGCCACTCAAAGAGTCCCTGTTTGGTTTTAAATGCTGTCTTCCAAATGTCACTTTCAGCAATTCTAACTTGATGATAACCACTACGTAAGTCTAACTTGTGAAATATTTAGCATCTTTCAGTTGATTCAAAAAATCATCTATCCTTGGAAGTGGGTAACGATTCTTTACCGTTATTTTGTTCAATGCCCTAAAGTCCACACACATGCGCCAAGTTCCATCTTTAATTGGAATCAACACTATCAGTGACCCACATGGAGAAGTGCTTGGTCTTATGAATCCTTTGTCTAACAAGTCTTTAATTTGCCTCTTGATTTCAACATTCTCCATGATAGACAAGCGGTACATGCCAATGTTAGGAAGAGGACAATCTTGATGTAAATGGATTTCACGCTGAATCTCCCTTTTAGGAGGTAAACCTGTCGGTTCCTGAAAAATATCATGCTATGCATCAACTACATCATATAAATTTGATTTAAGCTTGGAATCACAATTTTCAAATGACTCATGATTCATATCAACCTTGGGATTAACCATAAGAAGTACAAAACTCTTGCTAGAATTGACTAGCCTTTTTACATGTCCCGCATTTACCATCGCTATATTTGTTTTCTTGCGATGTGCTCTTACAATGAACTCCTTTCCATATTTAAAAATATGATATTTGTTTTCATGTCGATGGTAGATCGCTTTCCTGTCAAATAAGTAAGGACTTCCCAAAACAATTCTTAATATATCAATCGGTACCACATCAAGTTCAATTGTGTCAATAAAGTGTGCAGTTATTGCAAAGCACAATATGCACTTTCTTGAGACTTGTAAGTTTGCATCCTTGCATATCCACTCAAGTGGATAAGGCTTTGGATGTGGAATAGTATCAGGTTTTAGCTGTTTGACCAAGTCTTCTGATATGAGATTTGCTTGTGACCCATTGTCAAACAGTGTGTCAATTTTTGTATGTTTTGAGACTACCCTCACATGGAACAATTCCATTCTTTCTTCCTCATTAGGAGCTTGTACATGACAGTTTGAAGTACTAGTACTTGCATTAGTTTCTATTTCCTTTCCCTTCATACTTTTCAAACCCATGGCTGCAATTTTGGTTTCGTCACCTGAATCATCACCTAAATCTTGTGATGTAGTTGTAGTAGCTACAGTTTTCTTCTTTCCCTTGTTTTTGTTAAACTGGTTTCTTTTTTCAGGATGTAATTTCCAATAGTTTTTCTCTTCATGGCTCTCTTTTGAACAATGTTTACAAATGACATTTTCACCCTCTTGTTTGATAGATGCATTCTTTTTACCTTTTCCCTTAAAGGTTTTCTCTTTGTTCTTCCCTTTGAAAGGCTTGTTTCTACCCTCATCAAAAGTATTCTTTCCTCTAGCCTCTAAATGTGTAGCATGTACACAGACTTCATCTAAGCTAGTAGGATTAAACATCAGGATAGTGTGTTTAAGGTAACTGTGCAAACCACCTATGTACTTTAACAAAGTGTCTTGGCTTTGTAAATCTACCCCAAGTAAGAGTGCTCTTCTCCTAAATTCTTGGGTATAGTCTTGCACATTCTGTCCCTTAAGCTATCTAAATTTTTGCCAGTTCATTATAGCCTTTTGAAGATGAGCAAGAGGATAAAATTTCTTCTTGATGGCAATAATAAATTCAGTCCATGTTAGAATAATCTTACCATGTTTCTTGATTTCCTCCTTGGTCTTGGCTTCCCACCATACCAAAGCTGCTCCATCCATCCTTAGCGAAGCTAGTTGTATTTTAGTGTCGTCATCATGCAGATTTTGAATCCTTAAATAGACTTCCAGTTGTCTGATCCAATTATCTAATTTCTCTACATTCACTTCACCGTTAAACATTGGCAATTCAAATTTGACATCAAGCTTTAGAAAAGGATTTTTACCAGTGGTTTTCGACTTATGTGACTGATTTACCGAAGTAGAAGAAGATGATGTTGAGGAAGAGGATGACGATGGAGATGGTGGATCACCATTTCCTCCATTCCCTTTCTTTGACTGATCATTACCCTTCTTTCCTCTTGAGGAATCCTCTCCTTATTTTTGGTTTTTAGACCCTTCTCCAGCAATCCTATCATTTCTTTCTTGATAGAGGATCCTTACCATTTCAGTCATATCCAAGAAAGCTTTCCGAAATATTCTTTCTTCTTCCTTGGGATCCATTTCTTCATGAGCTTCTTCTTCTCTTGAAGACATGCTTTTAGTTGCTTCTAAGGCTATTGAGGGTGAGATAGAAGGTGGAGATAATGACACCCTAGCCCTCCTTGGTTGAGGATTGTCTTGTGCTCTAACCAATTGTCCTTTCCCTCTTTTAAGTTTAAGCCTAGTAAGCATCAAATTTGCAAAACAGTAAAATATTTCTTTGCACAAAACTCAAAACTTGAGCTCAAACCTATGCTCTGATACCAATCTGATCTGAAATGTGAGAATTTCTTATTTCTAATACAAAGATTGACTGTAGGGGCATTTACTGGATATGTCACCTTTAAAGAAAGGATGAGTTCCAGAAGCTACCTGGCCCTTTACAGACTTTGTCTAAAGAAATAATAGAATAAATCACTAATGATCTGGAAATGAAACTACTTGTTTGTTGTTCAAGGTATTCATTATCCATAAACTTATGTGTGCAAACTGTTTTATATGTTTTGCAATTGGAACAAAATGCTTTTGGTAAATTTCTGAGTCTTTTTGTGTGTAGGAGGCTTATTTCTTTTTACTACTTAACATATTTAACTCTGGAAAAACACAGCAATATAAATCACATATATAACACAGCATATGATAAGGCTGTTCACCCCTCCTGGGCTACATCTACTGGGTCCAAGGCCCCCAAATGGGCATGTCCTTGCTCTTATTATGCTCAAAATTGGTTATACAGTGTGAAGAAAGCCTAAACAGGCAAAAATAGCTGTAGAAATTAGTTCAAAACACAGGAAACAGTAAGGAATGACTCTAGTTTCACCTCCAATGGTAAACCATAATCCACTACAGCTCCCATAATCCCCAAGCCCTAATGGCTCTTCAAGCTTTCTCGTTGATAAAGTACCTGGAGAACTGCTCTGTTGGCTCTGCAACCTACTCCATTAGCTCTGGAATGCTCAAATTGCCCAAAATATAAAAAAAAAATCGCTCCAAAAGGTTTTCCCTCGCAAAAGTTACGAGAAAAACCACTTTTGCCCAATCAGGCCTAAAAAACCTCCACTAATTGTGGAGGAACTGCAGTTAGGGCCACTATTTCTGGCATTGGTGCCAATTTTGAGCGGAGTCCGCCATTTAAACTGCGTGGTTATCTCTGGCATTAAATATCACATTTTGGGCGGTCACATGTCCGCACCCGTCGGCTGGTTAAACGTTGAACCAACGATTATGAAAACCGTGGCCTTAAATGTTACCGCTATACCCGCCTTACCATGTGAACAATTCGCAACAAATGCAACCATTAAATGTTATCCGTCGGGGATTTAGTTACGGTTTTGAGCCTATAGTCATGTTGTAGAGGGGGCTGGCCCCCTTTCGGAACCGCCCGGTTTCACATTAAACTTCATATAGTAGTGGTGGCCCTTAGGGGTAAGAACCACCACGGAGGCGGGCCGGTTGGGCGCTTTGGCTGCCAGCCCATCGACCGGGGTCGATTTCGGCCATTGACATATAAATTTTATAACGCCATACATCCACCGGCCTGGGGCCACGTGGCGCTCGCTGATAGGCCAAAACCAACCACTGTAAAAAAAATCCTCCAATCAGACGACGACATTTGTCAGGCGTTAATTGGTCCATGCAGAATATTCTATGGAATATTCCTAGAATATTCTGTGAAATATTCCTTTGTTAATATTTATTTTTATTCAAAGTCAAACATGGTCAAACTGAACTTTTCCCGAAATTGTGAAATTTCAAACTTGAATATATTTCACATACTGTATCAGTTTTGAGCGCTGTTTGCGGCTACAGGATCATTTTGACGAGGCCTTTCCTGTTGTTTTGGTTTCAACCAATTCTGAGCAAATAAAATTTTGAGCATTTTCTCCAATTAGGACATGATCACCTGATCACCATTCGAAACATACTTTTAAATGAACTAATTTTATAAGTGAAAATTGTATATTCATAAAGGAAAGAGAACATTAATGTATGTATAAAGCAAGATTCATGTACAGGTAAACTTCCTATTTTTCATTCAGCAAGTAATAACCAGAATTTTAAGGATAGATAAATGTTTAATCCCCCGCTGAGGTAACTAAGCCCATGCATGAATTCGTTACAATCACTGTTATAGAAAATTGAAATGTAAATCCATAATTTAGTTTAGAGGCGAAACCCATGAATGTGCTCGCAAAAACTTTTAGCGAACCCAAAATCCTAGTTTGTCACTTAACGAAATATGCATAGAGAAATAAAAAAGACAAATAGATCTTCTCGAGATGCAAGTCATCTAAAACAGTCCACAACGAGAGCCAGTAAATCGAGGGCCGAGTCCATTCCGCCTGTAAGAAATGCAGAGGAAGGAATTGGGGAAAATTGCATAATGGGAATTTGTGCATAAAACATTATAAAATTAAAAGGGAATAATTCTTACCGCAAGATTAAGAAAGATGGGTAGTAGGCTGCTTCTCCCCACGCTTGGAAGAAACCGTGACAATACAAAGTTGGGCCTCGCGGAGTCAAAGAAAAAAGATTGTAAGATCACTGAGTGACTTGAACTGAAATACCTCAAAAATCATACTAAATCTTTGTGTAAACCAATTAGTTGAAAGACTTACTGTAGAACATGGTGATGCCGAAAACTTGCAGAAGATTGGATCCAACGCCGTCGGAGCTGAGGAAGATTGATGGCGAAACCATTACCAATAGCTAAGTTGGCAAGCAGAGGAATGTTGATGCCATTAGCAGGCTTCTTTAGGAAGGCTGTGATTGCAAAGGAAAAATTGGCATCCGAGAGAGCGAAAATGAGACAGGGGCGGAAGGATGGGGACAAGTGGTTATCCTAACCCGCCTCCTCTGCCCAGATCTCCGTTGAATGTTTGAGTGGTAGATCGACAGTGGTTAAGGTGCCAAGTAACCCCAACAGGGGGAAGCCGTAACTCAAAAATCGAGAACCAGACACAGAGCCATAAATGAGTCACAAATATCAATTACAGAATGCGCGGTGGTAAGTTAAGTCTCTACTGGCAAACGTATGTCAAAATCCCGATGCGTACCTCAACAATTAAAATCTGTAATGATGAAATTTTGATTTTAGCACCAAAACCATGTTGCAGGATTTCATAAAGTTTTAGAAATGAAGTTTCATAATACTTGCATTATAAAACTTGAGTTAGGTTGAACAATGGATATAGCGACAACATGATGTTTATTGTTATTAATTATAATATTTGCGTTGTAAGGCTGGACCGAAATTGAATTGCATAGTTGGTTGAGATACATGTAATCACATATTCGTATCAGAATTGATATGAGGTGCATCTTTAGTTTAAAGTTTTACATTTATTTTATTATTTATTTATTACCGATAGTAAATGGATTTGTTTTTTTACATGTGGTAGTGACAAGAACAAGTACACAATATAGAAAGTTTGAAATAAAGAATATATCTAAGGTGGAGTTTTAGTTTGTTACGGGGATATGTGAATATTTGAATTGACTTTTTAATTAAATTATAAAAATAATAAATTATATTGAGTGAGAAGTTCAAATTTTAAATTGTTTTATATATTTTGAAAATTGAAAATTAAGATTTATTTTTTAAGTTAATAATTTGAAAAAAATATTAATTTTAAATTGAAATTTAGCGTTTAAGTTAATAATTGGATAAGTTTCTATTTCCATTAATGCTGATAAGTGGATGTGATATAGCCACATATTTTCACAAGGAAAAATATAAAAAGTTACATATAAAATTTATTTTTAATGAAAATTATATATAACAATTATTTTTAATGAAAAACTTGAAAATATTAATTTATTTTAAAATATTTTTTTAATATAATAGATAAAATGATTTTTTTTCTAAGTATTTTTTTTTTTTTTATAATTTTGTTAAAATTTGGTTCAAATTTTTAAGAATAATAAATTTAAGTTTTTTAATTTGCATAGTTCAAGTGACTTAGATATTTTAGGGTGTTGAATCCATTTTGCATTCAAAAATACATTTTAACTAACACAAAAAAAATCATTGTATAATCAGGTTTCAAAAAAAAATATAGTTTTATCTATTAATTAAAAAGGTCCATATACATTAGCTAAATAAAATAATTACATTTTTAATTAATCATATAAAAAATATAATTAAATAATATTATCATATATATATATATATAGAAATGTAAAATTGAGTGAAAAAACTAAAATCATTTTTGGTAAAAAAAATATAAGTAAAATATTTTACAATTTAAAATAAATATGAATTGAATGTTTTTTATTTTGAAATTTTATAAATTTTGTATTTCTCATTATCTAAAAAGTATAAAGCAAAGATTGATTCATATTCATGAGATTATTTAAGTGGAAATTTACTATATATGAAAAATAATTTATTGTATATGAAAAAATTAAGAAGTATTGTTGGTGTAGTAATTGCAAATTGATATATGAAGTAGAAAAATAAAATTACAATTTAATATATAAAAATTTATTACCAATATGAAAAGTCCAATATAACTATAACTAGCAATTACACCATATATTGCAAAAGAAACTGCACCCAATCATAATGTAACATAATTTTCATATTATTATTTTTTATTTAGATAGTAGGAAAACTTATCAATCACATTTTTAATTATATTAAACTTTATATTTCATCTTAAAATATAACTATGAAAATTATATAAATTACAATAAATATAAATTTATTTGATATAACACTCACCCACCTTTATTTATAAAACAACCACTGCCACTTTTCATATATTATATATCTCTTCTTATATTTGTATATAATTTAACATGTCTAAAAAAAAATGTTTTTAATCATATATTTTAACTTTTAACTTTTAGATAGTCATATATTTTTTTTTAACTATGAGGATCATTTTTTAGAGAGACTATATTGTATTATTAATCAACAGGTTTTTTTTGTTACTATGAGGATTATTTTTAGAGAGACTATATTGTACTATTAACCAACAGTTTTTTTTGTTACTATGAGGATCATTCTTTAGGAAAGCCTATCGATTTCAAATATTTAATTTTACCCATTTTAGTTTAACATAAAAAATTATATATTTAAAATTTCTATTCAATTCTAACATAAAACTATCTATTAATATAAGTATAACGAATAATTTAAATTGACCACAATATTACCCTGCAAGTACAAATTTTTCCTCCGTGATTTATTTGCACAAAATTGATAACATCACTAACAACATAGCATACAATTGTAATGACAGTTTCAAAAATCTACCGTATCTCACACCAAAATTATATTAGCAAATTTGACATTCAAAATTAACGTGTATCTAATTGCATATTTAAAATGAGAAAAGATAATCAAAATTGGAATTTTAGAAGCAATTCATTAAAAATAATAATAATTTTAATAATGTAACTTTATTTGATAAATATATTATTTTCCTGGGTATTGTTATATTTAATATACACATTTTTTACTTAAAACATTTTCAATATTAATAATAATTATTTAGTACTAGTGAAATTTAGGTTGATGTCGTTTTCAAGAAACAAATATGCAAGTTGAATTTCAGGTTTATTGTTCAATAAAAACCACCAAAAAAACAAGGTTTTTTTACTTACAGGAACTTCAAATATGCATGCGTAGTCAAGAACCTTGAGAAACCGTTCAAAGACCACCTGTAGGTGAAAGGAGAGTCGCATATGGAATAATGGTTGATATCCAATTCGAGCACATGAGGGTTTCAAAAGGGGCTCAGATTCGTTGAAGAACCAGTGTTGTGAACTAATGAAACCCTAAGTTCAGCGAATTTAACATAGAGAGATAAAGTAAGAAGGCCACAATTTATAAACCGAGAATGAATATTGAACGCTGTAAAATAGGCATGGTTTTTTTCAACTGTTTTATTTATTAGCGGATATGAATAATCCTTTAATTCACCATTGCTGTGAATTTTTGAGAACACACGTAGACTGCATGTCGAACTTTTTTCCAACGGATTAGATCAGGTAAATATATTGAATATGCAGTTACAGTCAGTTTCTTGCATCGCTGGTCAATGAATTAGTAACATTGGTAGTCCTGGTCATATGGGCCGGTGGTTGTGTTTCATGGCAGCAGGCCGGATGTTGGGAGGCCGAGGTTGGAGTCCATAAAGCTTCAAATGGCTTGGGATCTTCTTTTGATAGAAGCCAGCAGGTTCTGGTCTTTTTGGTTCTGTGTTTTCCGGTAACCTTATGCCAGAAATCGGTATGTTTCAAATTCACCTGGGGATTATGGCCAGAAGTTAACGTTGTTTGACGACTCTACATCAATTGTCGTACTATTCCAAGGAGTGAATCTTTTATGGTTTCTATTAAGGTCGGCGGAAAGAGTACTTAAATCGGTGGTAATGTCGCTGTTTCATTAACTGCAAGGGAGTTGATAGTTTTTTTCTGACATACTTAACCTACTATTCTCCATTGCTGGTACACTCCAGGTGGCTAAGAAATTATATTTTATAGCCTATCCAGCTATCAAGCACATCTCCTTTTCGATATCGTCTTCCTGGATGAACTGGATGGGAAGGATGTCACTTACACACTCCTGCATGCTGTAAAGGTGGCGGAACTGGGTAGTTCGTCATATTCACAGAAAATAGATCTGGTCTCCCCGTCTGTTACGCGCTCTCTTGATCCCCCGATATAGAAGATTCATGATGCCTCTGATCACGTAACCGCACTGAATGCTTCTGGGGACACAGTGAAAACTCTTTATGCTCTCAATCCATGACAAGATAAGCTGTTCAAGCCTGCGTCAGAGGGACGCCTTCTGAGCTTTGGATATGATATCATGTGGGAGAGGGCTGAAATTTTAGAGACTCGGGCTCTCGTTGGCAGATGGTGTTTTGAGAAGATGGCCAACACCAACTTGATTCAGTGGTTATCCAATGCATGGTTTAAACTTCTGGGATACCTTCCTAAGATCAACAAGTTGCGGAATGGCTGGTGGAGCTTTCATTTTATGAAAGCGGAGGATATGGGCGAGATATTCCGGCGAATTTGGGTTTATGGTCGCTGCTTCTTGGCATTGCATAAGTGGTATATATGCACGCCTCCAAATCACATGATTTGGGTTAAATTACCTCACCACCCCCTCGAATTCTGGACTATGACAGTTGTCACTGTTATAGGCAACAACATAGGAACTCGTCATTTTGTCGATCCAAAATGCACGGGGATATTTGATAAGCACGTGGCCTGGATTTTGGTGGAACTCTCCTTCGCTGGTGGTCTACTTACTGACTTTTGTTGATTTGGAGTGGGAGCAGAGGACACACCATCAGATGATAGACTATTGGCAGATCCCCTTTCGATGCCACTCATGCCATGAAACATGCCACCTCATGTGCCATTGTAAGAAAGGGGGCCGTGGTGGTTTCCCTAATGTTTCATTGTTGGGACATCTACAGATGGAGTATATTAAAGCCATTGACAGACCGGTTGATAAGCATAGGCCTAGACAACAATCCACTCTTGTTTTGGGTAAGCAACCATCGTTTTCTGAATCCCCTCCTTTTTTTGAATTGTCGGGTATGGGGGTTAGGCCTGAGTCTCTTTTATCGGGTGAGCAGCCCTCTATCACCGAGTTACCCACAAATAATTTTGATATGTCGGGATTGGGGATTATGTCTGCCTTGGTGGGTTTAGGAGGAAGAATTTCTCATGGGGCTAAGCTGACGGGGGTCGAGGGGGTAAGACATGACTCTGATAAGGTATGCTCTATAAATGCGACAGAGCCTCATTCTCCCCATGCCACTTACATTGGTGTCGATATCCCAGTTTCTACATCTTCGCCTATGGTGGATATTCAAACACTGGCTTCGACGGGGGGTGAAGCTATTTCCTCCTGTGCTAATTTTATTGGAAGGGACATCGCTTTCCTGCTTAACAATCCTGAAGTTGAACTAGCTCCCCTCAAAATTCACACAAGTCGACCCTCGTCCCCTCCCATTGTGATTAGCCCTGCTTCTGCTTCCAACGTAACCATCAGAAAATCGAGAGGTCAGCCTCGCCATAAAACCAAATCCATTTCATCCGAGGTCTTCTCTGGTTCCCACCCTAGCAATTTCTACGATATCCTGGTCACCTTGGCACTGGATAGGGTCCTTAGAGCAACTGAGCCCTCCAAAATAGTGAAATAATGATTCTTTTCTCTCTCAATATCCAGGGTTTGGTGGGGAGGGCCAAATTCGTGGCCTTTATGGATTTTTTTCGGCAATTAGACCCATGTTTGATCTTCCTTCAAGAAACTATGGCGCCGACTGATAGAACTATCTCCTTTTTCCGCATTATGTTCCCAGATTTGCATCTGGCCGCTACGGATGCAGAGGGCCGATCAGGAGGCTTGGCGATCCTATGGGATTTCTGCTGAGCATATTACAAGGCTTTCTGCTTCTTTGGCGGGATCCTCATTACAAGACACCTTAGGGGTCAGTTCCAAAGTATTACCTTGGTTAATGTATATGCGCCATATATAAACAGGTTAATGTATATGCGCCATATATCACCTTGGTTAATGTATATGCGCCATCGATGCAACATTTTGGCCATACACTGATCGATCATTGAAGGTGACTTAAATTTTACTCTCAGTAGAGATGAAATATGGGGAATAGGTAGAAGGGACCCTCTGACAAACATCATTGGCGATTTTTTCCATGATAATCATCTTATAGACATTAAACCTCAAAGACTGAAACCCACTTGGTTCAATGGCCGAATGGGTGTCGAGTTCATTGCCAAGAGACTTAACAGAATATTGATTTAGGAGGATTTAATCATGCTTTTGGGAGAATTTAAAGCATCTGTGGAGGATATGCTTGTCTCGGATCATCGACCTACAATATTAGAATGGAACTTTGAGAAGAATTTTTGAGGTTACCGTTCAAATTTAATTGTGTGTGGTTGAACGATCCTGATTTCAACATAATGGTTAGGGCTTTCTTTAAGGAGCATAGAAGGGATGATGGTACTCCAACCAGTATACATCTGACAGACTCCTTGCGGCTACTCAAACAGAAAGTTCGAATATGGGAAAGGAACAAAAAATGGAGGTTACGACAAATATTAGTAGATATACAGTCACAGACCTCCAAGATTATGAGGGATATTGAAGAGGGATCCATCTCTACAGAGTCATGGAAAGCATTAAAGCACTGGAGTCTGAGAAGAAGAACATTCTACCAACACAGGAATTGAACTGGAGGCTAAAAAGTTGGGCCATTTGGTTAAAGGAGGGGGACAAAAATACGAAGTTCTTTCACTCATATGCTAACTGAAGGAAGCTCCAGAATGCTATATGGAATATTTCTCATGAGGGAAGGGTACATAATACCATTGAGAAGATACAACAGGCTGCTATAAAACATTTTTACTCCTTCTTCAAAGCACGTGAAGGATCCTTTGTGCCGGAATAATTATGGGAAGTCAATGATTACCCATTGATGTTCTCAGTTGAAGATAACAAAAATTTGTTGGAAGCAGTTAGCTTGGAAGAGGTAGAGGGAGTTCTTAAGTCACTTTCAAAGGACAAGAGTTCGGGACCAGATGGGTGGACCCTGAACTTCTTTATTCATTTTTCTGACATATTTTTAAAGGACTTAACATAAATGGCAGAAGATATCAGAAAGGAAGGGAGAATATGGGGGGCGATTAACTCAATGTTCTTGGCCCTTATTCCAAAGAAGAAAGGTTTTGAAACTTTCGAGGATTATAGGCCCATTTCCTTATGAAACACTCTATATAAAATAACATCCAAACTGATTGCAGAAAGAATACAATATGCCTTATCCATTCATATCTCGAGGGAACAGTTTGGCTTTTTAAACAATCGCCTTATCCATGATGCAGTGGTCATAGTGCAGGAAATCATGCACACGATACAAAGTAGGAAAATAGAAGCAGCAGTGATGAAGATAAACCTGAGCAAGGCATATGACCGTGTTGATTGGGCTTTCTTAAGGATGGTCCTGAACAAGATTGGGATGCACATGGAGACAATAGAGTGGATCATGGGATGTGTGTGCAACACATCGATGGCCATTCTCATTAATGGTAAGGCCTCTAGTTTCTTTAGACCCGGCAGAGGCTCCGCCAGGGATGCGCCCTTTCGCCCATCCTTTTCCTGCTCATCATGGATTCCCTTAGTATCAAGCTTAATAAGGCAAATGAAGAAGGAGATTTTCGGGGCATTAAGATTACTTACAGAAGGGAGATAACCCACAACCTGTTTGTTGATGATGTAATGATCTTTGGTATGCTAATCAGGGAGTGTTGGGAAAAATTACATTTCATTTTCGAAAACTTCTGCATAGCTATGGGGATGGCTGCAAAGGGAGAGAAATATTTCATATACACTACAAGGAAAGACCCTCTAGCAGATGTTTTTGAGGAACCACAAAGAAAAATACCCCATACATCCGTTTCTAGCAGAGGTTACTAGAGGAGGTTGGCGGGCGGAGGGTTTTACGGATGTTTTCCTATCGGTGCTCTTATCGTTAAAACTCGCCCCGATGCTCTCAAAAAAAGAAAGCACCGGTGCAGAAAAAATCATTGGCACACTGGACACCGTGCACTCCGTACACACCCACTCGGTGCATCATAATATAATAGAGCACTGGTGGCTCACAACTCGTCCACGCTGGTGCATTATAAAACACAACGCCAACACCGAAACCACGCGGTGTGGTAGACAAAAACGACACCGGTGCATCATAAAAAATGCGCCAAAGCACAAACCGACCGGTGCGTTTGTAGCAAACAGTACCGGTGCACCTATAAACAACGCGCACCGGTAAAGGGTTAAATTAAAAAAATATTTACGACAAAAAACCCGGATTTTTCAGTTTTCCAGTGCTCCTGAGCTATCAATTACCGGTGCGCACAATACCATAGAACGCACTGGTGCGCACCAAACATTGGCACACCAGACAGCGTGCGTGAAGTACACACACCGCCGAGGTGTCCAATTACTATAACGCACCGGGGCGTCAATACTCTTCCGCGCCGGTGCATCATAAAACACCGTGCCAAAATAGAAACGAGCTGGTGCGTTCTTCTCTAAGAGCACCAGTGCGCCAAAAACCGCACGCACTGAAATAGCGTTATATATATAAAAAAAATAAAAAATTAAGGCCAAAAATCGGTGCTTTGCGACTATTACGCACTGGTGCTTTACCATTACGCCACCCCGGTGCATCATCAAATTTTTGCGCCGAAACTGAAACATCCCAGTGCGCGGTTAGGGAAACGCCCCGCCCGGTGCGGTTTTATTTAACAGCACCGATGCGCTTATAAAACCCTGCGCACCAAAATAGGGTTAATTAAAAAAAAAATTACGGCCAAAAAACTTCATTATTCACTTTCCTCAGTGCTCTAGAGCTCTCAAGCCCCGGTGCTTTTTCCTTATTTCTGAGCCACCCTGACATCGATGGTCTCATTGCACCCATTGCACGCACTGTTGCTCTGCATTGGCCACCAATCTCCAACTTGCATTTTGAAAAATAGTGGGTAAATTTTATTTTCCAAATTTTACAGCCAATATGCCTCCTCGACGGCGAAATGTACAGGTATTTTTCTAGTTTTTCTATAATTAAGCCTTATAGCAGATTAGAAATTGAAATAAACTTAAAAATAACCATTAAAAAAGAAAAAAAAAATTGCCGCGTGGTGCGCTCGAGCTGTTCGGCTCGCATCGGATAGCGGTGCTACCTATAAATTTACAGGTAGCACCGCTACCGATGCTAACGTTAACCGCACTGTTTCCAGGGCGATGCCAGAAGGTGCCCCGAATAATTTTAAACTAAAAATAAAATAGAAAAAAGGCGGTGTGCTCATTTATCCGGGCGCACCGTTGACCCCGGCAATCACAGTGCCTGTTGACCCCGACAATCACAGTGCAGTGCGTTGACGTCATTTTCCACCCCGGTTTATGTCAGCGCCCCACATTTTGGATTCCGAGAGGGTCAACGGTGTGGTTGGGTAAAAGACCGCACCATCAACTATGTCATTGTCATGAAGTTGGTGCGCTGACATTACTATACGCGCTGGGGCGTATATTTCAGTCGGCGCACCGCTATTCTGAATTATATACAGTCCACGGTACTTTAAAAATAGACATATGCACCGAATCCGGTGCGGTCTGTTTCATTAGGGGCCCCGGGGATGGTGCGCTAAAATATTAGGACGCACTGGCACCGGTGCGTGACTGTTTTTATGGAGCACCGACTTGTATGTTTGTTTTTTTTTCAAAAAAAATTATATATGTATATTTATAAATAAATTTATGTTTTAATAAAATAAAATTATTTAATATGGCAATGATTCAAAGAGAACAAGAGCAACAGCAACAACAACAAGCAGAAAAATATGACATGATTCGCCAATGGGAGGCGAGAGAGAGGGAGAGATATGGATGCCCTCGCCCTATCACTGCAGATACCCAGGAGATCCTTATGCAGGTAGGCCTCCTCAAGTTCTATGAGGAGGCTATTTCCGGCCTAAAGGCCCATAGTGTGCTTTTGAGACATCTTATCGGTAGGTGGAATGCCCACCGACAGGCTTTTCAGGTTGGTCCTGACCAGTGGTACACACCCACTAAGAAGGACATTTATTTTATTATAGGACTATCGAGGAGAGGGGTGGATTTTCCCTCATTCCCAAACGTGCCAGATGGTTGTGTAGCAAGGAGTCAGTTAGTTTACTCCGAGAGATACATTGGAGCACATGTACTGTCTCCTTCAGAGTTTCAGGTACATGGAGGTCAGTTACGTATAGGTTCTTTTGGTAGATAGGACGTGCAGGGCCTCTCTATTATCGTTTCGATCATTTCACACAACACCAGTGACGGGAAACACATTAGTTGCTTGCTTTTATATTACGTTGATTCTTTAGTACAGCAGCCACGACTTGTTAGGTGGTCTGCCATTTTTTTGCGACAGTTTTGTATGACCTTATATAGATGTCATGCTCATGCACAAGGGAGGGTCAACTTCCCTTTTGCTTTAGAGCTATTTTGTTTATTTTTTAAGAGGTTTCCAGAGATGATACCTAGTTTTGTTCGACAACCTCATAGGCCGATGTTCGAGGCCCAAATGCACATGTGGGGGCAGATGATGCCCAAGAGGGGAGACTCTATGTTTCCAGCGAGGATATCACATGATTCACTGGACTTACTAGCCAGTGTTGGCGGGCTGCATCCATTCATTATGGTCCCATGTCCTTATGCTGGACTAGATTGGCGAGGGTGTCCCAATATTCTCTTCACTCCTGATGAGCCACTAGATGATAGAGGTAATATTACTGTTTTATTTATATTTATTCTAACATGTTCTTTAACTTGTTTTTATTAATTTGTGTAATGAAATTGTCTAATTATTGTTGTGTATTTGTATATATTTTGCAGACATTATCTCTTTTGATGGCGATGAGATGCCGAATCCACCACATGATCTAGGTGTCGATCCTGATGATTATGATCAGGAGATAGCTGATGCGCCGGAGGATGAGGCCGGTGGCGCAGCAGAGAGACGTGCTAATCCTGCGCCTCATGGTGCACCGGTACCGCCTTTTGCTAGGCGTGGTCGACTTGAGACCAGATACCAGATGGAGTTGGGCAGCCAACTCTGTGGATTGATTTCAGATGCGAGCATTAGGCCCACTCATTACAGAGAGATACAAGGTGATGATAGACTGTTACGGATGTGGAGAGGCATGTCGTGTGACATGTACGTCCTGATGCGGCATGTCGTAGGAGCTACGACAATTGTTACGTGATTAAGGAGGTTTGTCCATAGCTATAGGCGTAGTCGAGTTGCGGCACATGATGGACAGTTCGCCAGCAGTGACTCAGATGCATATCGTGATCGTTCACCTTGCGGCGCGCCTGATGATCAGCACGAGGCTCCACTGGCAGCATATAACACTGGTCATCATGGAGATGAGGCTGGACCATCAGCCACGTCCAGTCAGTAGCCTGCAGCATCCATCATGAGTACTAGTCATGATTATCATGAGTAGGCTGGACCATCGACCGCCGAGGCTGCAGTACTATTGACTGAGCAGGCCTCCACTACTACTGCGCCTCATATTGATCATGTTGTACTACCACCAGCGGATGCATCCATCAGTACTAGTGATCATCATGATCATGAGCAGGCTAGTCGATCATCAACTGTCGAGGCTACACCCAGCTTTACTGAGCAAGCCGAATCCACTTGTACTAGTGTTATTGATGTTGTTATACTACCACCAGTGCTTGATCCATGACATTTATATTACAGTTGTATATTTTAACATTATTCAGTTATATATATATATATATATATATATATATATATATATATATAGTCTATGTATTTTATGTTCATGTTGCATTTGTACTTAATTTTCATGTTGATGATCATCATGGGTGGCGCATATTGTTAGTCATGTTAGATATGTTCATTTAATGTTTAGCTTGCAAATAGATGTGTATATGTGATAGGCGCATGAGTTATTTAACATTATATTGAGATGCATATTTGATGTTAATTTGATGTTAATTGAATGTGTTTATTAGTCGAATATGATGTTTGTACGATGGTTATCATGATCGTGATGATGTTTATTAATTAATTTAATATTATTAAATGACCATGATATTTATTAAATATTATGTCATGAATGTAATTGTAATTTAAATTTTAATTCTATGTAAAATTGTAAAATTGTATTTGTACTAATTGTAATTTTAAGTGTAATTGTATGTAAAATATTTATTAATGTAAAATTTTAATTGTAATTGTAATATTTAATTTATTCTGAAATGATTGTAATTGTATATATGAAAAATTGTAAAATTGTAATTGTAATTCTAATTGTATGTAAATTTCACAAATTGTAATTGTATTTGTAATTGTAATTTTAGTTGAATTGTAAGTAAAATATTTGTAAAATTGTAATTGTAATTGTAAATGTAATTCTATGTAAAATTGTAAATGTAATTGTATTTGTAACTGTAATTTTAATTGAATCGTGTGTAAAATATTTGTAAAATTGTAATTGTAATTGTAATTATATGTAAAATTGTAAATGTAATTGTATGTAAAATTAAAATTGTAATTGTAATTCTAATCGTAATTCATGTATGTGAAATTAATGTATAATTGTAATTGTAATTGTAATTTTAATTAATGTAATTGTATGTAAAATATTAATTTGTAAAATTTTAATTCTATTAATGTGAAAATGTTAATTGTATTAATGTGAAATGATTTTATTAAAATATTTAAATTTCTAAATTTGCAAATAATTGTAAAATAACAAATCTACAATAATACAAATTTTTGTAACATAAAGTTTAGAAAATAATGAAAATAAATTCATGTACTTTATAATTATCATTATTTTACTATGATCTTACATACAAAAAAAAAAAAAAAACTTTAAAAATTCCGGTGCGCTTATCATCCTAATAGGCCCCGGTGCATCGTATTAATACAACGCACCGGTGCGTCACATTTCCGCACACCAGAAACAAATAAACACAAATAAAAAAAATGCAACTCTATTTTGTTTAAGTTAAAAAAAAAAAAAACGGCAATTTGAAAAATGGGCGGCAAAATATTTTCAAAAATCTAATTTGATAAAATAATTCTTTAAATACTAAACACTTTTCATTATTTCACTATTTTTGCTAAAAATTTTCAGTCAGATTTTTGCAGGAGACAAGCCTAGAGCAAGAGAGCACGAGGGCACTGTGGATGGCGAAATACGTTCGAACATAAGTATTCAGACAATCAGAAACCAAAACTCTGGTGATTCAAGTCCTTTATCATAGAATTTCAAACCATTTCATGATTAAAATTAATTTTTTCTTTTACTTTTTTTCTGCAGTTTTTTATTTTTTCCTACAGTTTTATCCATTTTTACCCTGAACCCTTCATTTTTTTGTTTTTTCCCTTTCTTCTCCCTGTTTCTGTGATTTCAGAATTAGGGTTTTTCATTTTATATTGACGTCCAACCCACGAGATGACTTGCATAGTCGGATCCGAATCCATTCGACCATTGCGTGAATTTTTCAAAAAATGGATTTTTATTTATCAGTGCGCCCTGCGTATGCCACCACATCGGTGCTCTGTATTATTACATCGCACCGTGCAAGTTCTGTGTCGTAAAAAATTGAAAACATTTTTTTAAATCCATGCGCCAAATCTGAAATAGGGCACCGGTGCTCTCTTTAACTAGGAATGCACCGTACGGTGTATTACACCATTTTTGCGGTGCATTTATAATACCCCACAGACTGTTAGGTCTATTACACTATTTTTGCGGTGCGTTTATAATACCTAATGCACTGTACGATGTATTATACTATTTTGCGGTGCGTTGTTAATATATCCACGCATCAGTGGCGGTGCAGATTTCATGAAAGACACACCGGTGTCTCAAGATTTATTTTCTACTTGAAAAGTTGAGAATTTATTTATAAATATATTAATGAATGATATGCTACAAGTTTCAGATTGATAAAGAAATGACTGACAAGATATCAAGTAACAAAAATACTGTTAACACATCAAGAAAAACAAAAAAGACAAGTTCTTTGTAAATTTTTTCTAAAAAATATTATTTTTGAACTATATGTAACTTTAACTAATATGTATTGTTTACTGTGTATCATGCAGAGCCACAAAATGACGAAGCTCGATATGATTATTTCTAATCTACGACCAGAAGAGCATAAAAGTTTATTGGGAAAATTTCAAAAAGATGGATCAGGTGAATAAAACAATACTATCGATCCAATATGAGTTTCTTTTTTTAATTATCATTAATAATATACTTAAAATTATTAGATAACATGTGTCAAACAATCTACTAATTCACATCTGTTTAATGTTCTATAGGGACCAACAACTCAGAAAAGGAATGTTGTTCTAAGAAAAGAAAAAAATAGAACATGCAAATGAAAATGAATTGCTCCTTGGCTCATCTGGAGTGGTGCTGGAAGTTAACGAAAGGGGGAAAAACTTTTACAAAAGTTTGAGGGATCTAGTGGAACGAATACAACAACGTGCTTCAAATGTAATATGTAATCATTGAATTTTTCGATCATTAAGTACAATAAATAAACAATTTAGCATTAAATATTAATTTTCAAGAATTTTCTTGTAGAAAAGAAAAGAAAATGGAACCCATTCAACACATAAAATAGGACGACAAGGAAGAAAATGGTTGATTTCTAAGTTTGTGAGTAATTGTTACTTCCTTATAACAACTTAACTAGATTTCATTTTTGTATTTTTAAGTTGTTTTACAAAAATCATCATTGAATGTCTTCAAACAGGTGCTAACATACAAAGAAGAACCATCAGACGAATTGATTGAAATTGGGTTAAATATGGGTTGTGAGTATATGTTGGCATATCAAAATTTAATTGTGGAATTTGTAAGCATCTATCGATCTTGTTTTAATTAGCTCTGTCTATAATTAATAGAACAAAAACATCTTTTATATTAAATATACGATTTGTTATGGGGTATAAAACTTGCAGGAAACAAAGTATGGAACTGCGCCAACAGATGAAATTTTGAAAGATGGCATGGTACATGGTTTTGAAAGAATGTGTATAGTTTATGAGTCAATTGTTGCTATGGTACGTCATTTTTCTTTTCGATTTGCATTGATGTATATTATTTAATATTTGAATTTTCATTATTCGCACCAATGTATATACACTCATTTCAGTTTATTTTTATGTTTGTAGATGGAAAGTGAAGAAGAAGAAAACAATCAACACCGTGAACACAACATTCCTAAATATAACCTAATTCATGGAAGTAGCTCTAGCAATGACAACAGTTCAAGAGAAGAATGATGATCACTATGTAATTTGGATATGAAAGAAAGGCATTTTATTTTTTGAAATATGTCTGTGAAATCGGACATTTTGTGTAATGTAATGGACATAGTGTCCCACTTGAAAGACAAAGGGATACGAATAATTGTCCCATTTTATATGATAAATACTGTCTTATATATATATATATATAATGTGATATTTGGATTAATTTGTTATATCATATCAGAATTATTGTGGTTTTTTAAAATTCATTATTCATCAAAAGTCGACATATATATATAATCTTATAACAATGTTCATATGAATTAAATTTTTATTAGTCGTTCTCAAATGCACTAATAAAAATTTAATTCATATGAATATTGTTATAAGATTATATATATATGTCGACTTTTGATGAATAATGAATTTTAAAAAACCACAATAATTCTAATATGATATAACAAATTAATCCAAACAACACATTCAAATGCATTAATAAAAATGTAGTTAATATGAATAATGTTATAAGATGTGTCAACTTTTGATGAATAATGAATTTAAAACAATCACAATAATTGGACTGTCAGAGGTGGATGTTTCTAAAAAAAACAAAGTGAAAACCGGTGTGTTTATGTGTCTATACGCACCGGTGCGTTTATGATTCTATGGGCACCACACAAATACTGATTCCAGTTATAAATATCAGTGCGTTTGTGTGATACTATGCACTAGGGTGTTTATGTATCTATAAGTATCAGTGCATTTGTAGATGCCATGTGCACTGCATGAATACCGATACCAATTATAAATCTAGGTTCCTTTCTGTGATACGGAGCATTGGTGCCTCATAAAGATACACGCACCGGTGCGTTTATATGACCTATGGGCACCCCTCAAATCCCAAGACCAATTAAAACGGCCCCGTGTGTTGTATCACCAACACCAAGCCAAGTGCTTTTGTTTTCCTTAACGGCTCGGTGCATTCTCCTTCGACCGCCCCGGTGCGCTATCTACCGATAAGCCCCGGTGCGTTAAAACCTAATAAGAGCACTGATGAAAAAACATCCGTAATAACCTTCGGCCGCCCATTTTTTTTAGTTGTGTTGAATTTTTGTTAAGAGCTCCGCCAAAACCTTCGTTACCAGAAACGGATGTGGTAGCATATGTTTTTTTGACAATTTTGGCCAATTTTATAACACTAAAAACCTCCTTTATAACCTACGCTAGAGGGTCTTTTCCTTGTAGTGATATTTCTCAGAAGGAGACATTAATTGTATTGAACATATAGGCCATATTTTTAATTTTAAAACTAAGACACTTACTGAAGGTCTAACATATCTAGGCTTTTATCTGAAACCATGCTCATACCTCTCAGCGGACTGGCAATGGTTAATTGACAAATACAAAAAGCGGATAAATGGTTGGTCGCTGAAATGGTTATCAAAAGGGGGTAAGCTTGTTTTAATCCAGGAAATATTACAACAACTCACCATATACTGGGCACACCTTTATATGATTCACAAGAGTATTCTCCATAGGATTAAAAATTCTATGTCCAATTTCCTCTGGAATGGAATTAAGGGAGAAAGGAAATACAACATTGCAAGGTGGGATCTTCTCCCTTTGTCGAAGGAAAGAGGGGGTTGGGGGATACTGAACATGGAAATATTGGGAAGTCTCTATTGATGAAATCTCTATGGATATGTATGCACTCAAAAGGAATATGGCACGACATCATATCATACAAATATCTCATAAATCAAGATATGGAGGAGGTATACTTCATCAGATGGAGACAGATTGACAAGCGGTCAGAAATTTGGAAGGGGTTTAATAAACTTGGCCAAAATTCATCAGCCAACTAAAGTGGGCATTTGGAAGTGGACAGAAGATAATGATAGGGGAAGTTAATATAAGAGGATGTCCCGATGTTTTCTCCATAAGCGATCAACTGAGGACTTTACTGCATGCTAAGGGCATTTTTCTCCTAGCTCAAGTCATACAGTAATGGGAAGAAGATATTCCAAGGTGGAAAAGTCCAGATGACATGGGACTAGTAGGCACAGAGGCCACATAATGGAAGACATATATAGATAATATGAAAGGCATGGGATGGGGAAAATCACTGAAGGAGACAGGATCACATGGGGGGGAAGCTTATACAAGGGACAAATCAGCACAAAGGAAACATATATGATGATGATCAATCAACGTTGTGGACATAAAACTATATGTTGGTTTGCGAAATAATAGAGGAGAGAACATAGAAAAAGATTATCATTTTTCTGTGGTGTGTGTGGCGAAACAAAAATTTAACATGGACAAACTTAAGGAAAAGGGGGAAGATAGGTCTCGAAATTTTTTTACTGTGTAGGAATGCAAAAGATCACAACCTACATATCTTTTATAACTGTGTTTTCACACAAGAAGTCATTGTTATATTATGTAAACATTTAAATTTCTAGATTCCTGACTATCAGTCCCTCTACGAATGCTCCCAATGGTGGTTCTCAAAAGGTGAAGAATACCGAACCATACCCCTTATTTTACATTGGAAAATATGGATATGTAGAAATCAACTGATTTTTGAGGGAAGGCAAACCTTGCCAATGGAGATATTGACATACATTGTGCAGATTTGGGAAGAGGTGAGAGTCAAACAAAAATCCACAAGAGACTTATCCATAAGATTTCATCCACATGACATACAATATCCTGCAGGTTTTTTTGATGGAGCTTCATAGAGGGGTAGATGTGGCTGTGGGGTCTAGCTAAAGATTAACCCACTATGCCACTACAAGATACATTTTTTTGGAGGACAAGGAACAAACACCCGGGCAGAGACAATAGCTTTGTGGGGACTTCTAGGGTTTTCCAAACAACTATACATCGATAATATATGGATTTTTGGTGACTCTAAGATCCTGATAGATTATTTGAACAATAAAAATTATATAGCCCCTATTCATCTGTCCTCATGGTTAGATATGATAAAATCGTTGGTTAAATCCTTTGACAACATAAATTTCTTGCATATATCTATAGAGAGAAAAAAACGACAATCGACAAGTTATCGAAGAAGGTTCTGAATGGCACCTATGGGGAGAAGAATTATGAACTTGTTGACGCAGAAGGTACAGGAGAAATAGGTATTGTCACTATCAATTGAACACATATGCAGATGAAGTAAAAGGACTTCAAAAGAATGGAGGAGACAATTTTCTACACAACTATGGACTACAAGGATCTCTCAACTGTAAGAAAGAGAATAGTAAGACAGAAAAGGAAGAGAACCAATTTTAGTTTATATAACACAACCAAGCAAAGACAAGTAAGAAGTATGGTAAGTTTTGGTTTCTGGTTTGAAATTAAGGATGTAAGAACAGGGACTCTACAAGAAGATGATAATACAGGAAGAATAACTGCAATGTAATCAGGACTCAATGTAATATGACCAACTAAAGGATTTTGATAGAAAAAGAAATGGACTTTGTAATGGTACATGAATATAACCAGTTGTTTTTTCTGCTTGAAAAAAAGTTTATTTATTTACATCTTGTTAAGTATACAAATTTTATGCAAATACATGCTTAAATTTTCATAGATTTTAATTTTGGTTGGTTTTCAGCGGAAGAAAAATCACTTCACAAATATACAAGATTCATGGCATGAATATTGCAACTGCATCAAAAAATTGTGGTAGAAAAATACTGGGCAATTATAGGCATGGCTCAAAGGTACAATAAGACCTTCAAATTTATGGTCCAATCAAATGCTTGAAAAATATTTTTTGTAATAATATAGAAAAATAAATATTTGTTATTCAAAGCCAAACATTATAAATTATACTAGTCAATGCTAAACTAATAATAATTAATAAACATATCAATTACTAACACCTGAATAAAAACTAATAAAAAATGATAAATATTTATAATAATAATATTTATATCAAAAATTATATTTACAGAAAATTAGATCTCAAAAATTAATTATATAAATCAAATTGTCAATAAATATCAATGTTGATAATAATAATAATAATAATAATAATAATAATAATAATAATAATAATAATAATAATAATAATAATAATAATAATAATTTTTTCAATCATTATTATACCTAAGTGAGAAAAATGAGGAATAATCATAATGATAATATTTGAATAAAAAATTATATTTTATATAAAATGCTAAAAAGCTAATGGATACAGAGTTATTTGAAGTTAAAGTTTAGAAAAATGAAAAATAATTTAAGCATCGGGTTATCAATGAAAATGATGAATAGAGGTTAACACAATCCACAAGAAACAAATGTAATAATACTAACTTAGGTGATTTCTGAAACCCTACCGATTTGGGTGCACCTGGGATTTGACCACGGATACAACCATAAGAGGGAGAGACCAACCTCTTTCCCCTATCTATGAGATTGACGTTTTTCAGGCTTTCATCTCTTCTATTAGAAATTCATCCACAGATCAACCTTTTTGTTTTGCGAAAAGTTGGATGAAATTCCAAAAGTTTATATGGCTTTAAAATTGGCTAATAAAAGATTGATTGGTAGATTTATAAGTATCTAGCTTCTATGGTAAGCAATGGAAATTTAGGTAGATAAGAGTTGGAAACATTTGATCCCGGGTCAAGTCTATCATTTCTTATATGAATGAGAGGTTTATGTTTTTTCTTTTTAATAAGAAAGATTAAAATCTCATTTTTTAAGAGTAGATATATATATTTTTTAACTATAGAGATGTATTTCAATGGACTTCTAATTTTAATATTAAAAATTATTTTCTCTTTGTAATTCTTATTTGAGTTCACTTGCCATACCTCCCACTTTATTTTTGGAATGAGGACATGATACGGAGTATAAAAAACACACTTAGTAAATATATAGACATATTTAAACCAAAGGATGGAATGTTTTCTTTTGTTAGACATTATGTTGAAGTGTATCTAAAGAAAGGTTTATCTAAAGAAGTGTATCTGAAGAAGGGTTTATCTAAATCAATTCAAGTAAACTTAGCCAACTAGAAGCACATTCAACTATTTGATCGATTCTTTTCAAATGTAAAGTTTGTCATGGATATGGTCACTTTGTAAAATATTTTGCTAAAAATTCCCTGCATCATCAAGGAATACAAGATAAGGATGACCAGTGGAAGCAAGTTAAGAAGAAGAGATCGAATGATAAGAAAACCACTATCTCATCTTAGCCAAAAAAAGCACCATCTTCTGTTACTAATTTGAAGCCATTTGAACCAAGGAAATCTTCTAGGAAACCACATCGATCCAACTCACCCAAGGATCTAGGGAATATCAACAAAAGGAATACAACTATCAACACAAAAGGCTTAGAAAACAATCCTAAAAAGACTATGTATGAAATCTTATCTCAAGGAGAAAATTTTCCAATCTTAGAAAGATTACTCCCAACTACAAAATGCAATAATTTATTTTAAAATGCCATTACTAGAAGAAAACATTTTATTTTCCTAGAGATGTAGAATATTTATTGGACCATGAAGATGAGTTAGATCACTCTCCCTCAAAAATGTTGTATTCCTCAAGGGAAATAGCCTCACATCATGCTCATTAGCATCTAGAAGAAACATGACATGATGAGGAAAAGGAGGTGGAGGTAGCAAAATGAAATTTGACCAAGAAGGTAGTAAGGAATCCACATAAATAAGTAAGAAAGGAAATAGAAATAAAAGGGGAAAAGCTCAAGCACTCTAATCATACTAGATAAGGTGTACGGTGAGGGAACTAGAAACAAAAGGAATAGGAGTCATTTAGACCCTCCTTAGGGTTTTCTCACCAAGAAATAGGTAAATGATGAAAGTAATACCCTAGAATTATAAGAGCATGGATAGCATGATCAAAGTAGAATCAGTCAAAGACTTAATAAAATAAAAAATATGTATTGTTATCCTAATCTAGGATACAAGACTTGATCTGTAAATTGTCATGGATATTCCACTGGACAATTCAGCATAAAATATCTAATAAAATAAACCAAAATTTATATTATGAATTTTAAATTCCTTTTAGATTCCATAATTATTAATTATTGATTTTCTACTTATACATGAAATAGATGAAATACATAAAATAGAACAAATATACTCGCACACTGTAACATACATAACAGTAAAAATACAATTTTTTTGTTACCTTTACCATTGTAAACCATATGTTCTATGTAATTATTATGAACCTAGCAATGTAAATATTTTGCACTTTATCATTTTTTTTTTCATCATATAAATTGATTATATCGTGGATGTCCATGTGGTTCGACCTGCTGGATGTTTGTTTCCAACTCAACGCTATACGATAGTCATATCACAATACTTACATTTATGATGCCTCTGGTGAATAGTTATTGTTATCCGACTCATAGCACCTATTATTAATGTTCTGAAGGACAGTTCGAGATTAACATCTCCTTTAACCTTATTATTGGATTTTATTCGTTGTTAAATTGAATTCGTTGACGGTTTAAGATTTATTTAAAAGGTTCGTTGTATAGTACTATGCATGGGCTGTACTGCTCGCTTGACACCTGCACATTTGATCACTGTCAGATCTAGGGTTTTTGGGATCCATGATGGAGCTATTTATGGTACCCGTTTAGGGTATTGACCACCGTGAAACCCTCACTGATTTCTAATTTTGCGTTTGTAATGCCGATGTTGCTCCTCTGCAATTCCGCTGCATCCTGCTTCATCCATCCAACTGCCATTCCACCAGCTCAAGCCCGGCTTATCATGGCGTATTCAAACTGGGTAATCTTCTACTTCACTCACAGTTTGGGTTCTAGCCTCCTTGTGGCAGCAATAACCAATTTCTTGAGTTGTTTAAGTGTTTCGTTGATTTTATTTGCAGGGGGATAGCAGTGTAGTTATACCGCCTGTTATGCGTGCAAGTTGTATGGAATTTCCAGGGGATTGTGTAACAGGTTCTCTGGTTTCCTGGAACTTCCTTCCCAACTACTCGTACTCTAGTTCTTTTGCCATTCTTTCCTCCATGGCAGGTAAATTTCTACCAAAATAGCGCCGCTTCCCAACTTAGTTATCATTACGTTTGTTACAGGTCGTTCAACTTATTTTTAATGCCTTGTATGATTTTTCTTGGTGCAGGGTTTCCTCCAGTCCGCTGAGTTTTATACCAGTTATTATAGTTTTAATACTCACAGGCTTTATCATCGTTTTTACCCTTTGTATTCATTTTAGACAGTGTGTTCTCTAAATTTGCACATTTTGTTTTCATTGTGAAGCAGGTACTCACTTCTCTACTCCCCTGGCGTGATTCTAGGAATTGCATTTATCATTTTTGTTTTTGGACTTCTCCGGCTATGATGACCCTATCGTTTTTCTTCACAGGTACTTGACTGTTTATCGATGGGGGTTTTAAAACTTCCAGAGCAGAGTTCTTCCTCTTTAGCTCCTCGAGTTCTTACGATTTAAGTTTTCCTGTAATAATTTTTTAAGGCTCCAATGTCGTTTACCTTGCTAGGTTATTATTTTGTTAAGGGCTTCGCCCCGAAAAACAGTTTACCATGCAAGTCGGTTTCGCTGTATATAATCTACATTTCAAGGCCTTGCCTTATTGAATAGATAAACATGCAATAGTCTATGCTATATATTTCTTATTCCTCTGTTTGTTGGTCGAACCCTTGACCGAGTTAAGAGTAAAATCCCTCAGTGCGACGGAGTTTAAGTATTGTATACAATTTTGCAGATGAATGGTTTAAACACTTCTAGAATTTTGTATATATATATATATATATATATATATATATATATATATATATATATATATATATATATATATATATATATCAGGCTCTTCTTGAATATCATTTTACTTCTTGTTAGAATTTACTTTTCAATGGTTTCAAATGTTATGCAATAGCATTATAATGGATTTTTCATTTCCTGAGCACTTTCATTAGTATGTCCTATTAATTTAAAAACTCATTTTCTCTTCTTACCCGTAATATTAGTTTTCTGCAATACTGGTAGTGGAATATATATATATATATATATATATATATATATAGGGTGTTTTCTTATTTAGATATGTACATCGAAAGATCTTTTTCCTGAGTTACTACAGTGTGATATTTCTTTATAATTTTGCATGGACCAGTTTGGTCAAGATAAGGGTTTTAACCCTTTTATTTCTTTGGTAATTTTATCTGTTTGCTCAAGGGTGTCCTGACCATCCGTTTTCTGAGTTGTTTTCTAAGCACTCATTTTTGTCCGAGTATATCATAGGAACAAGAGATTAACGACCATCTTGCATCTAGGGTCTTGACCATGGACCTAGACTAACAATTTCTCTGGCCATTTTTTTCTAGTAGAAGTTTTATGTTTACTATCTCTAATGATATAAACATTACCCTACCATAAAACAACTAAGAACTTCAAGAAATGCATTTTTACACAACCAACATATTAATAACAATTCTACTGTAATTTTCTCGATCACTTCTGAAAAAATAATAATCATTTATATCCACAATACTTCTCTGTGTAAAATTATGCATTTCATAACTTAAGAACAATTTCCATATTAAAAGAATTATATCCAAACAACATATCTAGTTCTGTCTACCTCAGCAGTCTGTATACTTATCTGGTTTCAGAGCCTACTGATGATATCCTCCCTACCATGAGAGAGGCGATTACGTCCTCATCTCCCCCCCGTTCTCCACACCTGAGATGAGTAGATTGATAGATATTCCAAAAGACACCTCGAGACCCCAAGTCCAATACTCTTCGTTTCCAGGATTCAGGAACACTGAGTGTTTCCACCGGTCACCACCAACTCATGAATTATCACTCTTTTCCTCCCTCTCCTCAGTCACAGAACCCCTTTTCCTCACTGGGATGTAATTTTTATCCCCAGAGGAAAGGTAACTATTTTTAACTGTTTTTTGTTCAACCACTCTCAGTTCTTGGAATGCTTTTATCATCAGTCTCATTTTAATTTTATGGAACCACAATTCCATAATTAAATTTTATTTCCAAAAAAACATAATTAATTTATGTTCATCATGTAATCCTTTTCTAAAAAAATGAATTTTTAGTCTCTTTAAAATAAATAACATAACAACTAGTTTTCACTCAAGCCAACTGTCACAGACACCAACCACACATACACAAATATTTTCTCTGTAAAACTCTTATGGGAGAAAACCCAACTAGAAGGTGATGCTACTCTACTCTCTTTTATCTAGTTCGGAAATAATGAAAGTACAAAGGAGAAGGAACTCTCTATCTAGTTATTACGACTGATGGCTTGTTAGGATGCTACAACACACTAACTCCATATTTTATGCCTTCTAACTCCTCCTAGTTTCTCCGATCTACTATGGAACAAGATGCAATTAAATATAATGGAACTCCCTCTCCTCCTAGTGGCTCAGTTTCAAAATTAGGGCTCAAGTTTGACTCCCCCAAATCTCAAGTAAAGATACAACTTTAACCCTTCTAGAGTCTTCTTCATATTCCACACATGGCTAGCCCCATTTGTATGAGTAACATGGGATGACATGGCATCCATTCATACCATGGTAGGTCAATTTGTGGAGGATTGATAACTTTTGCATACAAACTCTAATTGGCATGATTCATGCACCATTGGAAAGGTATTTAAGTGTAGAATAGCGTTCCACTTTAAGTAGGATATTTTTAACCCCGAAAATTCCATTTAATGCATGAAAATGATCCCACAAGGTTTTAGACCCAAATTCTTTAAATTGGGACCAATAAGTTAAAATGAACCTGTAAGTTGATTCCTCCAAATTTTCTACTTTAAAACCATCAAGATAGTTGAAAAAAAATATAATGATCCAACTTGGATCAAAACTATAGGCATTGGAAGCCATAAAGCAATGTAACAAAAATTAGGAATATAATGAAGTTCCATCCATGAGATCTAAGGAATCTTCGAAGGGCCAATGCATGATATGGGACAACATTTTATTTCATTTGGTTCACAATCAACATTCCAAAAATTAATTGTCTACTAGACTTCCCTTTATTAAATCCATTGAGGCGATAACTATTTTGAATCTCTATATGCTTGTTTTGTTTCAAGAAAAAATGGAGTGTTTGGATATGCTTTTAGACCTAAGAAATACATATATTTGGGAGAGAAACATAGTGGCTAGGGATTTTAATACCACATTAATCCAAAAGGTGAAAAATGGTGGAAGTATTGAAAGGATTCTTGTAGTGAGAGGATGGGAAACCTGATCTCCATATTGGATTTGTTGGATGTAACTAGACAAAGGAAGGTATACTTGGTAAAAAAAAATATCAGTTCTAGGACATATTATAAAGAAGAGGGATTTTTTTTGGGTCAAAAGAACCATTTTAGAGTGTAAATTTTCTCTTTATTTGTAAATTCTCTCTTGGGAAGCCTTAGACCACAGACACATTTCTTTGATGCTTACTGAAGTTCCTAAATTCGATCATATCCCTTTTAAATTTAAATTTAATCCTATTGTGGATGAGAGATAATTCAAAATATGTTTTATTATAAATATTAAAGAAATCAATTGGTTGGATCCCCTATTCACATTTGGGAATAGAAGTAAAAAGCAACCAAAGTTTCTCTTAAGTAGTGGGGCATATACTTCTTTTCATCCTTATAATAGGATCTAAATTTTGAAAATGAAAAATGAGACAATTTCAAGACAGAATGGAGATAGAACAAATGATTTTTGATCTATTAGATAATGAAAAATATACTTATAATAGAGGTAGAAAGGTACCACTTAAAATGTCAAAGTATCTCACTAAAAGTTGGGGGGGGGGGTGGGGGTGGGGGGGGAGGGAATCATTTTTTTCACAAACAAATAGGGGTTAGGTTGTGGATAAATCATGTAAAGGAAGTAACCATAGTAAATGGAATGGGTTTAACTTTGTTTGAAAAGATAAAAGAGACAACTCAATCCCACTTTGAGGATTTATATATAGACAAGATGGCAATGGTCCCAAGGATATAGAGGAAATGTTGAAGAATGTAGTGACCCTAATAGCTTAAGTGGAGAAAAATATGATAACAGAGAAAATCGATTAGAAGAAGATTCAACATGCAATCTAGTAGCTTTCTCGTGATAAAGAACTTGATTTGGATTGGCTTTATAATTCACTTTTACGAGATTTGTTGGAAATTATCAAATTTTAATTAATTTAAATGTTGTAGTATGCTCATCAATCATCCAATATGGGTGGAGGGATTCATTCATCATCAGTCATCCTAACCAAGTAAATCAATCCATTCTCGTTCTCCAAAATTTGGCCAATATCTTTGTGCAATGTGTCATTTAACATAATGACTAATATAATTACCAATATATTAAAAAAAATCATCCCAAGATCATCTTAAAAAACCAAGGAAGCTTTATAGAGAGAAGACATATTGTGGACAACAAAATCATGGTTCTAAAAGAGGAAATTCATGCTAGCAAAACAAGAGGAGAGAAGTGCACGATCATAAATATTATTATGACCAATTCTTTTAATAATGTACAAAAGTAATTTTTTAAAGGTGTATTAGATAAAATTTGGTTATTCCATACTTTTAATTAATGTATTTCATCTTATATAGCTCCATTAGTCAATGTGAGATCAAAAAATATTTTCAATGAAAGCCAAGGGATGTGCCAAAGCTATCATTTATCCCCTTTTCTTTACACCATAATGGTCAAATCCTTAAGAAAGGATCCAAGTCACAATTTTCCTAGAAACAAAGTGGTCAGAGGAATGAGAAGCATTGATCACTATGAATTTGTTAATGAGACCTTGCTTCTTGGGGGAGCCTCCTATATTATTGCTATAGGATTTAAATTAGTTCTAGATATGTTTATTTTGGTCTCAATAGGGATTATGAACAATAACAAGAGTCAAATATATTCCTAGAATGTAAGTAGTGGTACATTAATTATTCTTTCTAAAATATTTCTTTTTTCCTTCCAAGAAGATTGGTGCTCCTTTAGGTATCTAGGATTTCCTAATAGTTTTTGTTCCTCATCTATAAAATGTGGTGGAAAATAGTAAGAGCTTAAGTCAAATCCATGTTCAATAAATTGGCGACACTCTAGATAAACCTAAGTAGTCACCTTGTTCTTATAAAATATGCGATTTTAACATTTCCCATCTTCTAATATTCAATAATGCTTGCTCTCGTAGGTATCAATCAAATTTTTCTCAAGAAGTAAGATGTTTTATTATGCAAGGAGGGAAATCAAAATCCAAAAGGTTACATCTGGTTAACTAGTTAATTGTTAGAGATCGCAAGATTCATGGAGATTTATGCATAAGGGATGTTGTGTAGATGAATTTAGCTATGGGTGATGCATTGCTCCAAAGACTAATTTTAGACAAGTATGACTAGTGGAAAAGGTCCTACACAAAAAATATTTTTTAGACAAAAGAAAAATGGTCTTGGACATCATACCACAAGCGAGAGGAGCATCACCTATTTCAAACTCCTCAAAGTTTCTATCCGAGTGATTTAGAATCAATTGACATGGATTTCTAGCAATGGTAGATGTATAGGTTTGTCGAATGACAATGGTCATGGGTCATCAGTTTGGTCTGAATATGGAAAAAATAGTTATTAATGTGCTAGCTCCCTCATCAGTATTAAAAATTTGTTTAGGATCATCTCAAGTTAACCAATTATGAAGGGCTTTATGTGTCAAGTTTGATGTTTCCTTGATGATCAAATTATGAGTTAATTAGCTTTTAAAAACTCATGTACAAAAAAAAAAGTGTAGATAAATAACACACAACATACACATAATACAATGGTTGATAACGGAGTTCACCCCTCCTGGGCTACATCTTCATGGACCTGCTTCAACTAGCTAGTCCCCTCTTGGGATTAAGAGTCAAATGTCTGATTACATGCACCTGTAGTGATCCAAGGGATTTTCAACCTGCTCCATTGGCTTCAGAAGACCCCAAAACCCCAAAAATGACTATTCAATCTCTAAAATTGGTTTCCAGTTGATCTAGGCTTGACCTCCCATCCTGGTGGCCCTAGGCTTGTTTAATCTCCAAAGTGATAAAAAAAATATCAGAAGTGCTCCAACGCATATAAAAATTATACCACTATGTTCAGAGCATCAAAATCATCTAAAAATGACTATTCATTTAGTCCATTTTCCCTTCAGCTGATCTAGGCACGACCTTCCTTCCTGATGGCCCTAGGCTTCAATTTTCGTCAAAGTGCCAAAAAAACCTTTAGAGTTTTTCCTCTACCTCTGCAACATGTTTCAATGGATTCAGAGCATGCCAATCTACTAGGAATGACTCTTCCTGAGCCAAAATTGGTTGACAATTTCTCAAGATATGGTCAAAACAAATTTTCCATAGATTCATCCAAATCTGGAGAGGACTCCAGATAGCTCCACCAAACTTGGAAATCCTTCCGAATTTGGTGGCACTACCAAAAACCCTGCCATATTAATTGTTGAGTTTAAATAATAGATAAACATGGATTAAATGCATATTAATTGTGTTAGCTGTGCACTAAGCGCGTTTGGTTCGGGCGCTTGGTTGTCGGTCAAGTGGTAAGGTCACGTGGGAGGAGGGCTAGCCTGCAGGTTGGCCCCCTCCCTTCCACCATCGGAGTTTGCAATTCAATTCAAATAGAATTTCATGGCAATCATATTATAAGACCTTTCCGCAGCCCATTGGTAAGGCACGCGGTTATGTGGAGGGAGGTCATGGGTTCAACCCCGACCTCTGCTCCTTCTCATATATATTTTGCAATTGATAATAAACGCACCCAAAACCTTTGCACCAAACTTTGGCATATAAAAAATATGTGCTTCCACCATATGCAAGCTTTGCAAACTTTGGAATATGTGCAGACTTTGTAAAGTATTTGCCACCCATTCCAAACCTTAAAAATTTGGAATAAATGCGAATTTGGAATATGTAATCATATATGTGGAGTTTAATATTTATAAGGTTTATATATATATATATATATATATATATATATATATATCCAACCTTAATACATAAAAAATAATTTCCAACACATAAAAATTCATGAACTCAAATTAAACTTAGGAGGACATTGGGAAAATTCCACCTTCTCAAACGCAAACTGGCGAATCCTACAGTGACACTTGTCATAGTCCCATTGGGAAAAAACTGAAGAATATTCCCTGCATGCTGACTGGGCTGCCATGTCATCACCCTATCACTATTGTGCAATTTGTTTAAAAACATTTGCCTGTTTTGAACAACGGTCAATAGGCTATAACTTCTTCATCCGAACTCTGTTTTCGACGAAAATAATTGCATTGGATTCCTGGTGACGGACCGGTTGCCGTCGTTCTATTTTTGTGCAATTATGAGCACTTTGAATTTTGAGAGAATTTTTGCCCCTAATCGAGATTCTGATCACTCCTTCCCATTGACATGCTTTTGGACCCACAAAAGATGGTTATCTCATGAGAGCTAAATACTCTTATATTTCCCAAGTTCTATCATCTTGATTCTACTTGGAAAAATTGCCATGACAACCACTTGGGTTCACTGACATGCCTTGCCTTGCAAATGGCTTGGCTCTTCAACCAATGTTCTCCTTTTGATGCTGACCCAATCCAACACTTGCTGGCTGCTTGCTGTCTGATATGACACTTTGTTGTACCAAATTTATTCCTCTGTGCTTGGAAAAATAACTAATTTCCTTCCCACTAAGAATCATGTTCCTCCTTTGCACAAACATGCATTCGATGCAAGCTTCTCCTTGGAAACCACTTTTCCAAATTAAGCCCATCTGAGTGAACTAAAGCAATGAGGTCCAAAGTTAGTATTAACAGAAAATAAATGATCATTCTTTTGCCTCCATGGTTCCAAATTCCACATATGGAAGAATGCATTCGCCATCTCCTTCTCTTCTTGGCGTCAACACATAAAATGGTCTACAATGGATGCAAACGTTTTTTTGACATCTTGTCACAAACACAACCACCAATTTGAAAAACACATCATGAAAGAAATATAACTTGACGACATATCCTCTTGCTCCTTTAAAGAAAAAAATTTCACATCATGTGAACATCTCCATGTACTCTTACATCTTGGTGTCAAAACTCATCGACCAAACACAATTTGACAAAACATGCCTCTTCAAACGACTGACTCTCAAGTCAAGCGTAAGCATGTGTAATAATTTGATGATTCTTTTCCCAAAACAAAATGAATTTCAAATTTTATGAAACACTTCGTCAACATCTCCTTTTCATCTTTGGAGACAAAATCAACTCTTCCAAGTCGATATGACATGCATGTAACACACAATCGACCAACACAAGTCGACACTCATGCATGTGCAAATGATCAACACTCTCAAGTTGACAACATACATGTTAAACAAAGCAATCAACCAACACAAGTCAATTAATTATGCATGTTCAAGCACAATGAAACCATCAAAATTCCGCTGTTCATACACACAAACTCTCATGCATGTATACAATTCTTCAACTCTCTCACAAGTACAATCATAAGTACAAGAACCCCATTCAAATATACATGTAATTAAAGAGCTGAAATGAACAAATTTTTCTGCAATAAAGTGAGTCAACATACTACACTTTCAAACACCTTCTTGGCATAAACATGCAAAAACATTGTAGAGACAAAAGAACAAACCATTTCAGTGGCACTTCTTTCAGCTGCACTTCATCATGTGGATCATCCTGACCCACATCAATTATGGAATATTCTTTTCCATTCTTGCCATTCTCTTTCTCCACCTTCTTCAAATGTTGTGGATGACTTGTTGGATACAAAGTCCAACACTTGTCTACAATATGACCTCACTTATGTAAATGAGTGCAAAACAATTGCATATGGTTTGCATTGTCCAATGGACCTTTGGCTTCCTGCCTCCTTTGCTTTGAAAGTTTCTTGTGCATGGCTATCTTCTTCCAACATCTTGAAACATTATGGTTATCCAAACCACAACAAGAACACGCAATTTTTCTCCAAATATTATGTGAGAATTTTCCATGTTTATCATAATCAAAAGCAACTTGATTAAAAGAAGATTTATACCTTGAACATTCACCTTTGTCACCTTCTTGAGGAGGTGAATTTTATGAGGTAGTGGCTCTCTTCAGAATACCAACAATGCATTCAATGACTTTAGAGCTTTCAACATTCTCTTGTTTGCCATTCTCATTAGTTGCATGCTTATGAGCACTTTCTTGCAAAGTGGGTGTAAACTTTTGCATTCCTCATGAACACAATCTTCACAAGATTGACGTAATGAACATGAAATGAAAGTCCTTCTTGGAACACCTTCATGTGTCTCCTTGGCTTTAGAGCTTTCTCCATCATGTTGTCCATAACCAAGACCCAAATACTTAGGCCTTTCCTCAACAAAAATTGGCTCAACTATGCCTTGTGCATGTTTTCCCAATCATTTACCTTCATAGCCCATCTTCATCAGTAATCTGGAACCTATTCCTCTTCTGTGTCTTTCAAAAGCACCTACACAATAATTTTGAGAAGAAATTGAAGATAAAATTGAATTGCATACCTATTTTTCATGCACATATATGGCTAAGGCTTCCTTGGCATCATGGAGCTGAGTCTCCATCTCCTGTATACTTACTAGGTTCTCATTTTCAATATGGAGCCGAGTCTCCATCTCATTCATCTTTTCAAGAAGATCTTGCTTCTCCTCCTTCATCACAATCAATTGATGTTGAAGTATAATGCTCTCCCTCTTATCTTCGTACTTCTCTTGCACCATATCAATCATGATGTAGAGCTTCTGTAACATCTCTTTATCAAAGAGTTTTTCTAAGGAAGATGGATTAGAAACATTGCTTAATGAAGTTTCCATCACACATGAAATGCATACAAAGCTTCTTTGTTGTGATGTGAGAACTGAGCTCTCAATATTGACCTTCTCCTTCACACATAAACTTGCACATAGTTAAATTGTCCTTACACAAATTCAAAAACCAATAGCTAATTCTTCTAGCTAACCTTGGCTAAAATGAGCTAAAATTTGCTCTAATACCAACTTCATTTGAATATGGGAAAACTAGTTATTGTTGTGCTAGCTCCCTCATCTGACCCAACTTCAAATCATGTAATTCTTTGGATTTTTCATCTTAGAAATTTTCTGTTAAGTATTTGTATTTAAAGTATTGTTGGAACGAATCCCATGTCACATATTGATCTTCAATGCTGCGAAAATTCTTTACTTCCTCCCATTGTAGGGTGGCTTTCTCTCTCAACTAGTAAATGGCCAATCTGGCTTTAAGGTTGCTGCTGTACTCGTAGACTTGAATGTAAGTATTCATATTAATCAGCCAGGCCTCTACCACCTCTTCATCTTCTCCATCAAATGTAGGTGGTTTTATCTTCGGGAACTCACCTTGTAGTTCCACCTTTTGTTTCTTAATTTCCTGCTGATCCGACACATTACCAGACTCTGCCTCATTTTAGTTTTTGTTCTTGTTACTTCGCTGTGAATGGCTCCTGTCCATTCTATCAGTGATCTGGTCCTTGGTTTTTTGTTCATTTTTTCTTGCATGTCCCTATCAGGAGTGGGTTCTAACACCCCCTGATTCTATTTATCAGAAAGGCTCTTAAGTATCCTTTCTTGTTCTTGCATCAGGCGTTCATTGCCACTTCTCACTCAGACCATTTCTTCTTGAAACTTCTACACAATACTTAGGAGTATACTAGTCTGGTGTTGCTTCTCCTCCAACAATATACTGGTCTACTGGTGCTGATCCACACTCAACTGAATCCACATTTCAGGATTCATTTTTTGTTGTGATTGAGGTGTAGGTTCCCCATTATTCCGAGGTGCTTGTTGTGTCGATCCCCTTCTCATATCGTCCTCTACAATATTACTTATTTTATGTGCATCAGTATACACACAATTTATCATGTTAGGTGACCCCTAGGGTCCTAGCATGCGAACGCTGCTCTGATACCACTTGTAACATTCAATCATAATTTTTTTTTTTAAAACTTACTCTATAACTTCCTCTAAAATTATCCCTTGCTCTAAGCTTCATTACTTAAAGGGAAACATGTGCATGATCCTTATACTATGCAATATATAAGATATGGATTTGGATAGATTTGGGAACCATTATGTTTTTATTAACTCAGCTTCCCACGTGAGTTAATATTCTTATATGTGCATATGATTTATTTAGTTTGCAACAATTAAAGTTTACTACACTGGTTCCAATTTTAATTAAAATTCCATTGATTAAATCATTTACGCTTGATCTCCTGGAATATATTTATTTGGATATGTGCCTATGTCCTTTGAGGCCACCTACCCTCCTATCCACCGTTCGATCAGTGATGAGAATCAATGCTAAGGATTTGAGCGGGAAAATGCATAGGTATTACCCCTGCAACCCTAACTGAATTTATTCATTTCGCTGTGTCTACGTCGCGGTCTCGACTGCAACCTTTAAGGTGGTATGGTGTTGAAGTCTACCTACACTCTCTTCCCGGTGTTGTAACAAGGATGGAAACATGAGGCCTATATGTTAACAATTCTATCTTTGTCGTGGTTCGAACTTGGAAATGGTTTATCTTCATGTTCTTGCGTTTGTGGACAAAACTACATTGTGCCTTCTCTCTGGCATTTATGGAGGTTTGCAGGGTTTCATGGGAAGTTCCAACTTCCGCAGGCTTTCGAGGCCAACCCACATTCAAATGCTCCAGCCCACTCCTGAAAGAGGTCTTCCCCACAGCGTCAGGTAATTTAATTATTCAGGTTAACAATTTTCTTTCTCTCTGGTTAAATAAATTGAACCCTCAGGTATTTAATTTCTCCGCGAATGTAACACTTGAATTTTTGTTTGAACTCTTTTCCTTCAGCTCGAAACTCGGCTATGCCGAACAAGTTATCGCTTAGGTATGTAATATTTAGTTTTATTGCCTCATCAATCCCTCGATTCCAGGCATTCTACTATACTATTTTTCATTTTACTGGTCACTGATGCTCTTCATGGTTTTTGGTTGCAGGTAGCTCCTTAACCCGAAGGCCGAGGACTTTCCTGTGAGTTTTATCCCATGAAAAAGCTTGGGTCTCTTGCAAGCTATTGATGCAATTATACCCTCTAAGGTACCTCACATCATTCTCTCTTCTGAAGTCAAGACTTATGCTTCAACTTCTGGCATGCATAGAGAGAGTGCTACACATCAGGGTTTTTCGGCTCTAGTGGCAGGGTCGTTGAGCTGCTTGTTTATCACCCTTTCTAGACATGTTTATGCCTATCTCAACATACGTGCATACTTTTCCATTAGCTGTAACATTTTAATGGTCACGGGTCCCAATTATTTTCAATGAAGTTTATTGGGTTTACTTTGAAAACCGTTCTCTTGGTTATTGGAACTTTGGATAGTAGTTTTCTGACCCAACTTTGCATCAATTATTGTTCTATCATGTATATTTCCTTACTCAGTTTAATATACGATCCTTCGTTTCAGCATTGAAATTTTTCCTACGGGGTTTTTTACTAGTGTTACTGTAAAGGACTAATAAACTCTTAACAAATTGGAAAAAATTTCCTTGTTCAGTAAATGGTTCACTGCTTTGTTTATAAATATGTAACATGTCATCTAATTTGCATTTGGGTATTCCATGCCCTTGGACGGATTGTGTTTTTAGTTCTCCACTGTATTTTTGGTTCTATGTTGTTTACTCTTATTGCGCAACTTATTCTCTGGCACAATATTCTTGCGCTACGCATCAACATGCATGATAATTTAATTTTCGAGGCTTTCTCAGTTAAAATAAATTAGCAAGATAGTTTTCTTTACAGATTAGGAATATGGTCGGACTATCTCTGTCCCTGTCCGTGTATATTATAGACATGGAGTAACGATGTGTTCAGGGATTTAAGATTTCCACCTTGAACTCTGAACTGACAGTTCACTTCCAGTTTAACTTTAGATTAAACAGGTTTCCTAGCTTATAGTTCAACACTATACCTCATTATTTTCTAGTATATCATAATACTTCGATAATATATTATTAATTTTATTTTTTTCTTAGTTATCCTTCCTTAACTGTTTTAAAATAAATCAAAATCTTTGCAGAGAAAGATAAACATAAATAATTCTGTAATAGATTTACACATTAGTTTCTGTATTCCTTCTTTACTGCAAAACATAGTTTTTTTCTTTCCAGAATGAAAATATATGCAATATTCAACTCATTACTTTTGCATATTCGTTTACTACAATGCCATTTTCCATAATGCTAGCTAAACACAATATTTGGTGCATTTCTTGTAATAAACTCTTATGTCTATAACAACTGAATAAATGACTTTGGATACTTATCTGAATTTGAGCTCTAATGATGATTTCCTCCCAACCATTAAGAGAGGCGATTACGTCTTCCTCTTCCCCCGTGCTCCACACATGAGAAGTATAGGTTGACAGAGACTTCTTGTGAGACCTCAGGACCCCAAGTCCAGTATATTCTTAGAAATCTTCAAGAACGCTGAGTGTTTCCACTGATCTCTACCAGCTCAGGAAATTCTTCACTCTCTTCCTTTTCCTCCCTTAGTTATTGAACAAAACCCCTTTTCCTCACTAGGATGTACCTTTTATCCTCAGAGGAAAAGGTAATTGTCCAAAACTGTCCAACCACTTCTCAGTTCTTGGAATGCTTTTTAGCATCAGCCCTTTTACTTTTATGGAACCACTTTTCCATAACTAATTTTATTTCCAACAGAACAAAATTAATCCATGTTCTTCAAATAATCCTTCTCAAAGAAAATAAAATTTTTCAGTTTCTTCAAAACAATTAAAATGACATAATACTAGTTAAACAACTCGTTAACACTTAACTCAGTTATCACATTATAATACATTTTATATGGTCAATTTAAAAAAAATATATATATATATCTTTACTTTTTTTATTATTAATATTAAAAGATATAATATATGGATAAACATGTATACATTTATAAAAACCATACAACAATAAAAACATAATAAAACAATAATAAGCAAGAAGTAAAAAAGGTTTAATCACTTTTGTAAATATAACATTTATTAATATTATTATTAATTGGATAAATTCTATATAAAAATTATAGAACAAATAATAAAAGATAATTTAAACTAAATGAAAGAACACAAAAATCTACATCACTCAAAAGAAACAAATTAAATTTTAAAGTGATCACAAAACTATGAAATTATGATGGAGACATGCCATCTAATAAAATGCATATCCTCAGGCAGTAAATATCCTAATTTAACGTAAACATTGCAAATTTCTCATATGCTTATAGTGGCTTATCCTAACTTACCAATACACAGTTATCATATGTTCATATTATATCATGTGTTGATATTTTATAGCTTTACATTTATAATTCATTTTTCCAATACTGTTGTGTGTAGATGATCATTCTATTGATAAACAATGACAATATTTTATTTCCATTCCAACATCTTCATCCTATCTTTATGAAATATATTTTCTTGGTTCAAAACATTATTCTTCATAGTTTATATATTTAATTTCTATTATATAATTTAGAATTTGATATATAATATAGTTTAATACAAAGAGTATATATATATAAAATAAAGGAATTTACAAACTGAAATAAAAAAATAAAATTTTACACTTCTAATTTTCTTGACTTGTTAAGTCAACCCAACTATAGTGAGATTATTTCTCTTCTTTTTGAGGATAGAAATAAGATTCTAAAGAAATACAATTAGATTGTTCTTCTTCCTACCTAAAGTCTCATAGAAAACATAGACAACATTGGTCTTAGTGGAAGTTAATCATCATCATCATCATCTATAATTTTTTTTTTTTTCCTTTTAATTCTAATAATTCTATAACTAGCAATTGCACCACATGTTGCAAAGGAAACGTCGTAAGGTTGTGGTAAAGGAAAGAATAACATATGGTATAGGAAAGAATAACATATAAGAAAGAAGAGGTAGTAGGAAATTTCTTGGCTCCAAATGATCCTCCAAAATCAGGGGCGGAGAATTACGTTTACTAGACCTCAAATCAAAATATCCATATTGGGTAATTGATGTGGAACAACTTATTTGTTATTAATTGCATGTAAGATGTGTTTTTTCATAATGGATGAGACATTTTGGCCAAAGTACTCAAGACCTCCATATGACGAAATCTGCATGTTTATTTATTTATTTTTCTGCATGAAGGATGCACTTGGTTTTTATGACCAAGTTGGGCAGACTTCACCCTTCCAGGAAATTATTTTCTTTTATCAGATCCGCAATGTTGAATTCCTTTGATACTACTCCTAGAACTCTGACTCTTCTCTACAGCTAGATTTTTTTTTTTCTGCAGGAAGGATGCACTTGGTTTTTATGACCAAGTTGGGTAGACTTCACCCTTCCATGAATTTATCTTCTTATATTACATTCACAATGTTGAATTCCTCTGATACTATTATAAATAAAAATTTTATAATAGAGAACAATAAAAACTATGTATATTTGGATGTCTGAAAATTTAGATAAATTTTATTAAGTAAAATTTTAAAAGAATAATGGTTATAAACATTTAAAAATAATTTAATTAAATAATTATTTTAGATCTAGAGTTAAGATTGATTTAGGCCATCTTAGTTCCTCCTATAAAGAAACTACATTCCACATGAATACCATGGGTCAATACCATGGGTGTATTGATAGTTTATCATTATTTTATTTTATTATTTTTATTTTTATTGTATTTTTACCTAGTTAAAATTGTTCATTACACTATGTCAATCTTTTTATTTAGTTTACTTTTATTTTTAATTTTGTATAATGACATAGTCAAAATGTTAAACATGACATTACGAAAACATGACATTATAAAAAACATATATAAAAATGTTTACTTGATCTAAAGGCCTAAAACATTTCAATCGTCTAACATTTGATCCAATGGCTCAAACATGGACACAGTGACAGCTAGGGGAGTTGTTTTCAAATAGCGACTTCTTACGGCTTAATAAAAGTATTTACTTCATCTAATGGCCTAAAACATTTCAATAGCCTAACATTTGATCCAATGGCTTAAACATGGACACAATGGTAGCTAGGGGAGTTGTTTTCAAATAATGACTCCTTACGGAGTAAAAATATTATTTCTAATTTACTATAAAGAATTTTTTCTCAATTTACATATAAATTTAATACTAGCAATTGCACCATATGTTGCAAAAGAAATGTCGTAAGGTAATAGCACGGGAAATAGTAGCATAGAAGAAATAAGTTGCTACAGAGAAGGGGCCATCGTGAAGGAATGAAAGGAAAAGTTTGCTTACATGGAAGCAGGTCGTGGAGGTTTCAAAGATATGATTATAAGAGTTATCAACCATAATTTTTTTTTATAGATATTGAAATAGGAAATTGTGGGTGAAAAAATATATGTAAACCAATATAATGAAATAATTTGTTGCAGAGAAAGAGCCATCGTGAAGGAATGAAAGGAAAAAATTTCTTCCATGGAAGCAGGTCGTGGAGGTTTCAAAGATATTGATTATAAGAGTTATCAACCAATTTTTTTTTTATAGATATTGAAATAGGCAATTGTGGGTGAAAACATATATGTAAACCAACATAATCTATTCACATATATAAAAATTTTGTTATAGATATTGAAATAGGAAATTGGGGTGAAAATATTTTGGTGATTAATAATCCTGGGAAACAAGCATGAAATCAACATGTAACTCAAATAAGATATTTTAAATACATTCAAGTACAATCGGTTTAGCATATATGTAAATAAAGAGAATTTTTATTAACAAAAATAGAGTTTACTCCAAGTTCATCTAGATATCCTAGCGCCAATTGTATTTTTAAGATATATATTTGATGATAATAATATTTTTTTTTTTGGGAAAATAAGACTAAGTTGGAACTAAATGGATTTGGTGAATAGCATACAGATTTAACACATTAGGGCGCATTAAGTGAAGGGGTGCTAGTGTTCCTTACCTCCAAATGTAATATAGTGTGATGCATCAATATAAAAAGCCCTGCACATACTTAGAATTTTTAGTTCAAAATTTTAGTCGCTAATATATATATACTAGTGAAACAATATATTATAAAATATATTTATTTTAAACAAAAAAAAAATGATGATCTACTATAAAAGAGAAGAGCATCAAAGGAAAATAGCGAGCCTAAAGGAATGTGGAGGTACAAAATAGAAAGCATGAAGGAGATGTATAGGTACAAAACAGAGATCTTGAACTTGAAATAGATGTGGATGTACCTGGAAATGATGAGGAAATGATAGATGTAGAGGAACTTCTCAATGAGAATATTGACCACACAAATGAAGTCACCCTTTTAATATTATAATTTTTTTCAATGTACATGTCAAGTTCAAATTAAAAATTAAAATTTTTTATATTTTTTTATGTAGGGAAAACATCTTACCTACAACAAGATCTTACCACACGTAGAAAAACATGGAAATTAATCAGAAGTTGCAAGAAATTGTCTTTGATGATAATTTTCTAGATAATGTAGAATCAACTAAAATTGAAGAAATGAGGGAACTAATTGATGAATGAATAGTTCAAGATAAAGTAAATTAGGTGATAAAAATCTTGACCACACAAATGAAGTCACCCTTTTAATATTATAATTTTTTTCAATGTACATGTCAAGTTCAAATTAAAAATTAAAAATTTATATTTTTTTTATGTAGGTAAAACATCTTACTTACAAAAAGATCTTACCACAAGTAGAAAAACATGGACATTAATCAGAAGTTTCAAGAAATTGTCTTAATGATAATTTTCTAGATAATGTAGAATCAACTAAAATTGAAGAAATGAGGGAACTAATTCATGAATGAACAATTCAAGATAAAGTAAATTAGGTGATCAAAAATCTTGACCACACAAATGAAGTCACCCTTTTAATATTATAATTTTTTTCAATGTACATGTCAAGTTCAAATTAAAAATTAAAAATTTATATATTTTTTTATGTAGGGAAAACATCTTACCTACAACAAGATCTTACCACACGTAGAAAAACATGGACATTAATCAGAAGTTTCAAGAAATTGTCTTTGATGATAATTTTCTAGATAATATAGAATCAACTAAAATTGAATAAATGAGGCCACTAAATCATGAATTAACACTTCAAGATAAAGTAAATTAGGTGATAAAAAATATTGACCACACAAATGAAGTCACCCTTTTAATATTATAATTTTTTTCAATGTACATGTCAAGTTCAAATTAAAAATTAAAAATTTATATATATTTTTTATGTAGGGAAAACATTTTACCTACAACAAGATCTTACCACACGTAGAAAAACATGGACATTAATTAGAAGTTGTAAGAAATTTTCTTTGATGATAATTTTCTAGATAATATAGAATCAACTAAAATTGAAGAAATGAGGCCACTAATTCATGAATGAACACTTCAAGATAAAGTAAATTAGGTGATCAAAAATATTTTTCAAGGTATATCTATCATAGCACAAGCTTAACTCTTAAATATATTTTGAAAGCAAAAATATATAAGAAATATAGTTCAATTATTGGGCATTAGAAATTCCAAAGGGGTGTGGGTAAATGGGTTAGTATTAAGAAATATGACATCGACCCCTGGAAAAATTAAAAAATATCAATCTCAATATGGCATAAGTGCTAGTAGGGAATTATTGACAGGTGTTGTTGGAAAAAGAACTACATCAGATTGGTTGATGTCAATGAAAGAAATAATGTACAAAACATTAAGCAAAAGTTTATGGAGGCATTAAAAAATTAGAATTCTATAAAATGAGAATGATGAACTTGCATGTTGGGCTAATATATGTAGGAAACCTTATCAAGATAGACTTTTGTATAATGTGAGTGACATTGTGAAAGAGTTTTGGTATTGGAATTTCCATGTGTCACCAAATGAGAAGAATATCATGAGACATTGTATATCTAAAGGGGTGTATTGAGATCATTTCCCCTTTTAGTGACTGTTATTATTAAAGAAATTTTCTTACTACATAATATGTATTACTTTTATAAAGACTTATAAAAGAAAAAAGAAAAAACAGTGCTGAATCTTATGACAGTGAGGACAATATAAGCATCCATTCATACAACTACCACATACTATCAATGGGAAAAAGGGTTTTCATGTGAAGCGATCTATGCATCTTTGTCATGCAAACAAATCTCAACACTAAGGAGTCATCCTAAGATAAAAGGTCATCATAGTAACTTTGACATTCCAAAACCATCAATCACTTAATTATATTTCTTTAAATATCAACAATTTGACAGTAGTCACAATATGGTAATGCTTGGTGGTAATGTGTATCCATATCATAGTATAACTGTATATACAACAACTTATCCAAATGATATAAAAATATTTCATAAGCAATACAACTGCTAAATGAATTACTCAGAATCCTTAATGATATACTCCAATTTCTTCCACAATACTAATCAATTGTCTAAAGAAGCCATCATCGCTCAGTTACCATATAGGTAACACCTGGGGTAAATGTGTTAGAATTGTAGATACAATAGCTTATACAGAGGATATAAAAATATGTTATAAGTAATGCAATTGCTACATGAACTACTCACCATATAGGTAACGTCTCGGGGAAATGTGTTAGAACTATATATACAATAGCTTATACAAAGGATATGAAAATATGCTATAAGCAATGCAACTGCTACATGAACTACTCACAATCCTTAATGATATAATAGAGTTCTTCCGCAATACCAATAAAGTGTCTAAAGAAGCCATCATCACTTCCAAAATCACATATTTAAACGTACAAGTTGTAAAAAATGAATTTGTTTCATAAATTTTAATAGAATCATGTGCTCAGATCTAAGATATAGTTCTTAAACTCGGAAGCCTCTTCTTGATTGAAAACATTCTAAACTGATAAGATATAGCTAAAGATCAATAATTTAAAAACTTTTTGTCACAATCGTTACATAATAATTTGATGCACAACTTGTATAGCAATAAATATTAGCTTGCAACACGCCCAATAAAACAATTGAAGTAAATAATATCAGTTAGTTTTCAATACCTTTATGTAATTAAAATAGAGCTAGGAACTTTTGAATACTACTTCATTGAAAATTAGAAGCATCTTCATTCCTGGTTTTCCAAGTTGGCCGTGAATACTCTCTCGATCACTTGGATTAGAACTATATTTGTTTCACCATTATCTAGCAATCTTGAGACAAAATGAGTAAGAAATTTATGAATGGAAACACCTACAGATGTGTCACAAACATTATTTCATTTGCAACATCAATTTATTCTGTGAGTTGTTGTGATTTTTTTCTTGTGGCTAAAACTTAGTTTTGTTTGTCACCTAGTTACCATGATTCAAAACTTTGTTATCACCTCAGATCCTTATAGCATTAGATATATTTTGTGAGGTAATGTCATGTTTTTTTTGTCACAATGAATTAAAAATTAGTTATTATACCACAATATTGACTTTCTCATTATATGTTTTGTTTATGAACCCTTTAAAAATACCACAGGAACATTTGATTTTATACTGTGATCTCCCCATCATGGGTGGGGGTTTCAAAAATTGGAGAGTAAATTGAGTGGTTATTGTTAGAAATTGTTGTATAAGATAGGAAATTTGGATGGTTTGTAGACAATATGGATCTCATAACATATATCTATTTTAAATTTTTTAGTGTCTCTAGCCACCATGCATCTAATATGATCCATTTGAACTCAAAACTTCAATATCTATTTTGAAATTTTTAGTGTCTCTGGCCACCATGCATCTAATAGGATCCATTTCAGCTAAGAAATTCAATAAATCACTATGCGAATGATAACCCATGACATCCCTAGCCATTTTCTTTGATTGTGGATCATGTTACAAACTAATAACTTGTGAAATCCCTAGCCATTTCTTTTGATTGTGGATCAGGTTATAAACTAGAATACACTCTCTCTTCAGAAGACTCTACAATATATATTGGATGGAGGGAAATGTTATGATAAAACATGTTCAAAAGACCCTTTAGGGTTGTCTCAACTTACACTTTTTTTAATCACATAGTATAAATTTTGCAAAACTATAATCTACAGTAAGGACTAAGTGGGTTTTTTCTTTTGTAAGTCTTTTTGGAATTGAAAAATAAAAAACTGATAAGATATAGATAAAGAGCAATAATTTAAAAAATTGTTGTCACAATCGTTACATAATAATTTGATGCACAACTTGTATAGCAATAAATATTAGCTTCCAACACGGCCAAATAAAACAACTGCAGTAAATAATTTTAGTTGATTTTCAATACATTTATGTAATTATAATAGAACTAGGAACTTTTGAATACTACTTCATTGAAAATTAGAAGCATCTTCATTCCTGGTTTTCAAATTTGGCCGTGAATACCTCTCTGGATCACTTGGATTAGTATTGTATTTGTTTCACCATTATCTAGCAATCTCAAGACAAAATGAGTAAGAAATTTATGAATGGAAAAACCTACAAACATGTCACAAACATTAGTTCATTTGCAACATCAATTTATTCTGTGAGTTTTTGTGATTTCTTTCTTGTGGCTAAAACTTAGTTTTGTTTGTCACATAGTTATCATGATTCAAAACTTTGTTATCACCACAGATCCTTATAGCATTAGATATATTTTGTGAGCTAATGTGATATTTTTTTTTGTCAGAATGATTTTAAAATCAATTATTATACCACAATATTGAATTTCTCATTGTCTGTTTTGTTTATGAACCCTTTACAAAGACCATAGGAACATTTGATTTTACACTGTGATCTCCCCAACATGGGTGGGGGTTTCAAAAATTGGAGATTAAATTGAGCGGTTATTGTTAGAAATTTTTGTATAAGATAGGAAATTTGGATGGTTTGTAGACAATATGGATGTCATAACAGATATCTATTTGAAAATTTGTAGTGTCTTTGGCAACCATGCATCTAATATGATCCATTTGAATTAAGAACTTCAATATCTATTTTGAATTTTTTAGCATCTCTGCCACCATGCATCTAATAGGATCCATTTCAGCTAAGAACTTCAATAAATCACTGTGTGAATGATAACTTGTGATATCCTTGGCCATTTTCTTTGATTGTGGATCAAGCTACAAACTAATAACTTGTGAAATCCCTAGCCATTTTCTTCGATTGTGGATCATGTTATAAAATAGAATACACTCTCTCTTCATAAGACTCTACAAGATATATTGGATGGAGGGAAATGTTATGATAAAACATGTACAAAAAACCCTTTAGGGTTGTCTCAACTTACTCTGTTGTTAATCAAATAGTGTCAATTTTGTAAAATTATAATCTACAGTAAGGGCTGAGAGGGTTTTTTCTTTTGTAATTTTTGTTTGGAATTGAAAAATAAAAAACTGATAAGATATAGCTAAAGAGAAATAATTTAAAAACTTCTTGTCACAATCATTACATAATAATTTGATGCACAACTTGTATAGCAATAAATATTAGCTTGCAACACGTCCAATTAAAACAACTGAAGTAAATACTATCAATTGGTTTTCAATACATTTATGTAATTAAAATAGAGCTAGGAACTTTTGAATACTACTTCATTGAAAATTAGAAGCATCTTCATTCCTGGTTTTCCAAGCTGGTCGTGAATACCTCTCTGGATCACTTGGATTAGAACTGTATTTGTTTCACCATTATCTAGCAATCTCGAGACAAAATGAGTAAGAAATTTATGAATGTAAACACCTACAGACGTGTCACAAACACTAGTTCATTTGCAACATCAATTTATTCTGTGAGTTTTTGTGATTGTTTTCTTATGGATAAAACTTAGTTTTGGTTGCCACCTAGTTATCATGATTCAAAACTTTGTGATCACCTCAAGTCCTTTTAGCATTAGATATATTTTGTGAGCTAATGTGATGTTTTTTTGTCATAATGATTTAAAAATCAGTTATTATACCACAATATTGACTTTCTCATTGTCTGTTTTGTTTATGAGCCCTTTAAACTGGCCACAGGAACATTTGATTTTATAGTATGATCCCCCCAACATGGGTGGGGGTTTCAAAAATTGGAGATTAAATTGAGCGGTTATTGTTAGAAATTGTTGTATAAGATAGGAAATTTGGATGGTTTGTAGACAATATGGATGTCATAACAGATATCTTTTTTAGTGTCTTTGGCCACCATGCATCCAATAGGATCCATTTCAGCTAAGAACTTCAATAAATCACCGTGTGAATGATAACTTGTGACATCCCTAGCCATTTTATTTGATTGTGGATCAGGTTACAAACTAATAACTTGTGAAATCCCTAGCCATTTTCTTTGATTGTGGATTAGGTTATAAACTAGAATACATTCTTTTTAGAAGACTCTACAATATATATTGGATGGAGGGAAATTTCATGATAAAACATGTACAAAAAACCCTTTAAGGTTGTCTCAACTTACTGTATTGTTAATCACATAGTGTCAAATTGTAAAACTATAATCTACAGCAAGGACTGAGTGTGTTTTTTCTTTTGTAAGTTTTGTTTGGAATTGAAAAGTAAAAAAAAATATAAAAGCTAAAATTATGTAGTGAAAAGCTTTGTTTAAAATTTCAGAATAAAAAGTTGAACAAGTTTGACATCATATAATGTGAAATTAGTTTATGATTATAAAATAAAAAACATGTAAGTTTTTTAGCCACAATTAGGTAATTAAAGATATGTATATAGTTTTTTTTTTTAAGAGAAGAAATTTGATATTTATTAACAAAAAAAAAATCCAAAGAGTATGTATGTAGTTACAAACTATTACAATTAAGTAATTAAAGGTAAATTTAGTTTTAATTAAGAAATGATAATTATGAACATTCATTATTATTGCTCAAGATAAATCATGTCCTGTGAAATAATTTGGAAATTAAAAAAAAAAATATCACATATTTTTAAAAATTCATCATTAATTTCATTTTTTTATATATTAACAAATACTACTCATGAATAATAAACAATTGTAACATAAATAATATATAACAAAAAAAACCATTTATTTTTGGAATAGTAAAATAGTTGTAACAAAAATGATATAGAACTAGGAAAACTATGTATATTTGGATGTATGAAAATTTAGATACATTTTATTAAGTAAAAATTTAAAAGAATAATGGTTATAAATAATTAAAAATAATTTTATTAAATAGTTAGTTTAGATATATATTATTTATCAGAGGGATCAATTCTCTTTTATTGATTCCTCTTGGCTCTTGGTAGATCCAGAGTTAAGATTGATCTAGGCCATCTTAATTTCCTCCTTTAAATAAACTATATTCCACATGAATACCATGGGCCAATGCCATGGGCTGATTTTATAGTTTATTATTATTTTATTTTATTACCTAAATTCAATTTTTTTTTTTTTTTTTTTGTAAATTGTGCAGAGCTATTCACATTAATCAGAAAACATATGTTACAAAAAAGAGCCTCTTGGCTAAGAGCACACGATCAATCCCATACTCAGGGATCTGGGAACAGGGGAAACAAAACTGGGAAGGGAGATCTGAGACTGAGAAGCATTAATAAAAACAGAGAGCGCGCAGGCTCGAATTAACAGAAACTTGAGAAGCATGCCAAAATAGGGGAGAAGCAGAGAACTAGAGACCCGAGGGGGACGACACCAGATCTTCATCATTGAAAAAATCATCAATGTTAATCGGTCTTTCAGGAGTACCTTTCTCCAGATCAAAGCGGGGGCGATGAGATGGACCAGCCCCTAGAGGAGAGCCCCTAGAAGGGGCCTTGGCTTTAACCTTGAGATTAGGCTCGTTGATTTTCTGATGCAACGTCGATTTATTTTTCAGCAACTCATAGTGAGGAGAGGAGCTATCAACAAATCTCAGGTGGTGAACAGTATTGACATAAGTTTCAAACTTGTCTGAGAGAGCTTGGATCTTTTTCTCAGTCTGCTTGCTAGTTCTAGTTTTCTCCTGAAGCGCTAGAGAAAGAAGAGTTTTCGTGTGCCAATGGAGGTCAATGGCACGAGTGTAAAGGTTTTCCTTGCTTCTTGTTAAGCCCGGGTCCGGAATCCACTAGAATTCATTGTCCACAGTCTCGGTTGGGGTGGCCCGACGACGAGCCGTCGCTATCGTCTCTAAGTCATTTAGAAGATCCCTCGTAGGCGCTGAGGTGTTGTCCATGTAATGTTGAGCAGCATTCCGAACCAAAGTCTCCACTCGAGCGACAAGGTGACGGGAGGGGTTCTCCCATTGGGAAGTGCGGCTACGCCGAATGGGAGGAGGAGGATGCCTGCGGCAAGGGACTATGGAAAGGGGCAGAAACCACGAAGGGAAGTTAGAAAACTGTAGGCTGTGCACTTGGAAGCCAAAGACAAAGCAGCAGGATGGCCAGAGGGGGATCAGGGCAAGGGAGCATAAGGCTGAGTGGCAGCAACAAAACTTGGTAAGGGGAAAGAAGAACCACAGAGCGGAGTGAAGAAAATAAGCCTGGTGAAGATAATTTAAGGGCACGGAGTCGAGTTGGCTGGCCGCGGGATAGCTACTGTGACGCACACAGAAATCATTAAAGATGTAAAGCGGGGAATTAAGGCTGGGTATGGGAGTGTGCCAAGGCGATCTAATCAAGAACTGGCCACCTCCCGAAACAATCAACAGAGTGCTAAAGGAGTACTTTGTCATCAAGAGATTAGGTGTCGGGCAGCTGCGACATGAATCCTGCCTTGTGCAGGTCATTGTTCCTGATAAGAAGGTTGTCATTCTTAACTTCAGGAGGATCAATTGCATGCCAATCGTGGGAGACCAGACGATTCTGGGTATTTACCCCTTGGTTGACTAAGTTGTCGGCCAGATTGTTGGCTTTTCTTCTAACTGCATGAAACGAAAGCCCCCTTGCTTCCATGATGTTGTCATTGATGCGATGGAGAATATGGTTGAGGCGCCAGCTGTCAGAGACCTTAGTCACACTTCGTCCCTGCTGCATTTTCCTACATGCTTGGGTAGCAACAATTCAATTTAACTTATTAAAAAGAAAAAGAAAATACTATAAAAAACTATTTACATTTACATATAAAAATATAACAACATTTTAACTTAAAAGTTACCAAAACCCAAATTCAATCTAGTTTATTAAAAAGAAAAAAAAAACTAACATTATAAAATATATATATATATATATATATATATATATATATATATATATATATATATATATATATATATATATATATATATATATATATATATATATATATATCTAATGGCCTAAAACATTTCAATCGACTAACATTTGATCCAATGGCTCAGACATGTACATGTACACAGTAAGAACTAGGGGAGTTGTTTTCAAATAGGAATGCCTTACTGCATAAAAATAAAATAAATTTTTTTATTTATATTACATATTTAAAATTAAACTAATATTATATATTCGTTTCACTCAATTTTATTTTTTATTTATATTATACATCTTAAATTAAAATAATATTATATATTTGTTTGGCTAAATTTTAATTACATTTACATTTTAATGTGCTTAACGAAAACATTAATTATTGTTACTATTATTTTAGTTACATTTATAAAAATCTAAATAAACAACATTATTTTCTTTCCATTCATTTCTAAATTTTCACATAAATATAATAAAATAATTTTTTTTATATTCATATTACATATTTTAAATTAAAATAATATTATATATTTATTTGACTAGATTTTAATTATATTTATAAAATAAAATATTTTTTATTCATATTACATATTTTAAATTAAAATAATATTATATATTTAATTGACTAGATTTTAATTAGATTTACATTTTAATGTATTTAATTAAAACATTAATTATTATTACTATTATTTTGGTTACATTTATAAAAATGTAAATAAACAATAGTTTGAAACGCGTCGGTTCCTAAAATTCTTATGTGATTTCCCGGAAGATTTATAATTAAAATGTTATGGATCACAGAAGCTTGCACTCTCAAACATTATTTTTTCTCTATTTACAATAATCCATGTATGTATATAGAAATGTATTTTTTCTATAAGTATTTTTCTTAATTTTCACATAAATATAATAACATAAAATATTTTTTATTCTTATTACATACTTTCAATTAAAATAATATTATATATTTGTTTGACTAAATTTTAATTAAGTTTACATTTTCATGTGCTTAATGAAAATATTAATTATTATTACTATTATTTTGATCACATTTATAAAAATCTAAATAAACAACATTATTTCTGGTGTAATTTCTCTAAAATCCGGTAGGAATCCATTGAAGATAGAAGTTTGATTTCTAACCTTGCACAATTGAAGTGCCCTAGAGGTTTTTGAGGGTGTTGAATCCATATTTACCTCGAAAATTTTCACCCGATTCCCGCACCTGAAACTCCAAAAAGTTGCACTAAAGACAACTCCATTATTTTTTCTCCATTCATAATCATTGAGATATGTATACATAAATATATATGTATATAAAATTTTTTTTTATTAAGTATTTTTCTTAATTTTCTCAATTTTCACATAAATATAATAAATTTTATTTATTTATTTAGTCTTATTACATATTTTAAATGAAAATAATTTTATGCATTTGTTTGAGTAAATTTGATTATATTTACATTTTAATGAGCTTAATAAAAAACATTAATTATTATTACTATTATTTTAGTTACATCTATAACAATCTAAATAAACGCCATTTTTTTTTCCATTCACAATAACCCATATATAGAAATATATTTTTTCTCTTTTTAATTTTTTAATTTTCTCTATATTCTTATTCCATCTTTCCAATTTTTAAATACATAAATACTCAACTACCTAAAATAAAAACATATTCCTGCAACTTAATTCTTGTAATATTAACCAACATAAAACTGAACTCATAAATTCACAAATATAAATCCCTGGACTTTGCACACTTATCAAATAACATAATCAAGAAGTCTAAGTAAAGAGGTGAATGTATATAAAGCATGATAAATGCCTCAGTGTTATTAAAATCAGGTGAATGTTATCTAATTCTACGAGGAATAATCTAAATTCTTTTTAGAATAATTAAAATTAAAAATATATAATTCTTAACCAAATATAAAATAGATAAATGAATAAAGAATTGTCTGAGCTTTTAGCCATAAAGCATGATAAATGCCTCACTGTTATTAAAATCAATTGAATGTTATCTAGTTCTACGAGGAATAATCTAAATGCCTTTTAAAATTGATAAAATAAAAAGTATATAATTCTTTTTTTTTTTTTACAAATTCGGTTGCTATTAGTATCCAAGAAAAGGGGAGACAAGGCTATGAGATTACAAGATGCAGAGCATAAGATATAGAGAAGGGTGAGATAGTAGGAACTGCTACAACCCTTTTACTTCAAACTTCCCTAAAAAATTGAAATACAGAGGGTGCATAGATACGGATAAACTGAAACAGTAATAAGATGAATTTACAAGACATGCTTAATCTATATTGATATGGCTGATCTGTCGTGCCGTGGAGTCTTCAAGATTGGCATCTATGCCTAGGTTCCTGATATTTGTAGAGTTGGAGCTAGGAGTGTTGTTCTTTTCCACCATGTACTTTAGAATTTGGATTGATTCCTCAACATGAGTGCATTTATTGGAAATCTTGTTGAAATGTTCCTGAAGAGAAGAAACCCTGTGGAGAAATAGATTGATATCAGCTTCATGTTTTTCATCAACCATCTTAGCCTGGTATTTGAGTTTTCCATCCAGGATCTTCTGGTGGGCTCGAATCTATTCCAATTCTGCTTGGAGGTCGGCGCAGTGTAAACAATCTTCACTCCTCGCCATCCTGGGAAGCAGAAGCAGGTTCCCTAAATTCAAGAGCCGAGACAAGGAATGTGGTCGATGAAAGCAGAGCTTCAATTTATTGTAATCAAAACAGGGCAAGAGGGCGAAGATGGGACTGATACAGGAGAAAATGGGACCCAATTCTAGAGGGGGCCAGAAAGCAAGGAGCTCCAGCTGAGGATGGAGACCGTCGAGGGAGAAAACAACAGAACGAAGGGAAAAGGGGAAGTAGAGATTCATCGACAAAACAACTTGCGAATGGAGTGAATGCCGACGAGGAAGGGAGGGCGTATAAATAGGAAGAAAAAAGAGGATAAAGGTAGTGCTTGTCGATAAAAAAGTCACGAGGTTGGAGAGGGATGTGACAAGTGCAAGGTCATGAGGAACAGAGTCCTCAGTTGAAGATATCTTGAGAAGGTGAAAAAAATTCAAAACAGGAGGATTGGGATTCGAAATCATGGTAGAAAAGATAGAAATAGGATCTTGCACAGGCTCCGAAGGCGCGGGAATCCCTCTCCAGCCTGGAGATGTGATAGGAGAGGCACTCCAAATCCAAAAAGGACTGATACCTCTGCTGGGGATCAGATTGCGCAGATTCATGGCAGAAGGAGGTGGGATTGGACATCATTGCAGGAGAGGCACCCGATGTTTCTGTTGCAGGCTCTATTGGCACGGAGGTCCGCCTCCTTGTTGAGGTTGCGAAGGATATGGTAGAAGCTGATACCTCGCATATTAGCAATAAGAGTTTGAAATCGGCTGGTGATTTGTTGGAACGCCACATTAGAAGCCATGCGATTGTGAACCATTGCACTGATAATTATAGCTGAATCCCCAAATATCATGGCATTATTTATACCGAGTTTTTGTAATTGAGATATGCCTTGGAACAAAGCCAGGCCTTCTACCTTGTTATTGGAGAGTGAACCCAATCCCCATTCAAAGGAGGAAAGAATGGCACCATCTTCATTGTAAATGATACCACCTGCCCCAGCCATGCCCGGATTGGACTTAGATGCTCCATCAAAGAATATGGAGGGCCTCTTGCAACTTTTTAACCATGTAAAAAAGTCCTCCTCACTCAGTCGTATTTTCCAGCTATCATTGGGGATATGCCACTGTTTGAGGATGACACTGCTGCGCTTGTTGCCATTATTTTTCTCTAGGAGGTAGCCTATGAAATTTCGCTCTTCAACACATAGGTCCTTGTAGTCAATATGGTTTGATTGATTCTTGGTTGAAATAGTTTCGAGACTAAGGCTCTGAGCCTTACTACAAAGCTTTCTGACATTGGTGTCTTTGTCTTTGAAGACTTTTCGATTTCGAGCCAACCATATATTTCAGAGAACAATATGTGGGAGGGTATCCCAAAATCTTTTGGAAACACTGTTCTTTTTGCATTTCCAAGGGTAGCTTTTCTTGCATAAGTTCGGGGCTTCAGCTATGGATTTGTGTGAGCTCCAAGGAAGGTGGGTAATGGGAAAGAGCTCTTTCCAACAACATATTGCAAAGGGACAGTCAATAAAAAGGTGCTGAATGGTTTCTTCAGCAACATGGCAATTTGGGCACCAAGAAGGTCCAATCACACCTCGCTTTTTTAGGTTATCTGAGGTCAAAATTTTCCCTTTAAGTAAGGTCCATATGAAGAATTTGATCTTGGGGAGGGCCTCAGATCTCCAAGCTACCTTCCAGATTGATCATATAGGCATGGGATATTCCTTATTACAAAGATGTTGGTATGTAGCTTTGATAGTATAAGTCGATCCTAAGGGATCACATCGAAAATAATCCTCACTGTCTTGTTGGATAGGAGCAATGCCATGGAGATGAGAATGGAGGATAGCGAGACTTGCCTCTAAAATAAGCAGGAAATTTAGGAAATTTCCACCCAGTCCACAGCAAGGATTGAGAATCCCAGTTGCTAATCTGATTTAATTTATGCAACCCCTTGTTGCTAAGATAAGTTAGAATATGATGAGCTCCCTGATTACTGTTGATGGGAGGCTGCCCCATGATTATATCCGCCCCAATGCTAATATTGCTGCCACCCTTGGGCACTTTGGATATATTTTGAGCTAAAAAATGGATAGCTTTTTTGCATAGCCCCCAAATTCTGGAACAAGCTTTATTGGGGATAGCTTGGTCAAAGAGTTGCTGCCTAGTAGTATTGAGGTATTTAGTTTTCAGAACAATCTTCCACCAAGTAGGCTTTCCACTGATAAGTCTCCAAACAATCTTCCCACCAAAAGCCACATTAAGGAGCTTTGGAGAACGGACTCCCAATCCACCATGCTCCCGATCTTGAATGATCTGTCTCCAGTTTATAAGGTTGTATTTTATTTTTTCATTTTCCCCCCCTTGCTAGAGAAAAATTCGAATGATAGCCTCCACTTTGTGGTGAAAGATGGCGGGAGCTTGGAACATAGTAAATTGATATAAGGGCAATGAGGAGAGACCAGATTTAAGGAGAATGAGGCGGCCTGCAGGATTGAGCCAAGAAGAGCCCCAATGGTGCACTTTTTGTTTCATTTTGTCTATGATGATGTCCCATACTTCAGCCTTCAAAGGACCTGTGCTCACTGGCATACCCAGATAAGAAAAATGTCCCCAATCTAACTTGTAAGGGACCCCAAAAATATTAGCAATGCTATGAAGAGACTGAGCTGAGGTATTCCAACCATAGATACAACTCTTAAGGTGATTGATCATGCCTCTTGAGTAGCTCATGAATTTTTCCAAGAGGGTTTTGAAGTGTTGAGCAGTGATGTTAGAAGCACCTCCCATTAGCAGAGTAATCTGCGAATTGAGAATGGTTCATATTTTTGACGCCAATGCCAAACTTAATGCCTGTGATGAGCCCAACACGACAATTGTGGTCCAAAGCCTTGCTGAAGGATTCAACCATCAAAATGAAAAGATAAGGAGAAAGGGGACAACCTTGTTTAAGACCACGAGATGATTGGAAAGAAGGGCCAGGCCTACCATGGATGAGGGGAGAGATCCATGGACCAGAGATGTAAGCCTTAACAAGGTCAAGAAAGGAGGGGTCAAATCCCAATTTTTTAAGAACTGCAAGGAGGAATGAGTGATTAACCCGGTCGAAGGCATTGGCCAGATCAAGCTTGAGGATGAAGCCTTTTTCATTGCGAGAAAGACTAGAGTGTATAGCCTCTTGGACAAGGAGGATGGTATCAGAAATTTGTCTGTTGGACACAAAGCCTCCTTGGTTCTCAGAAATGAGAGAATGAATATGGGGCTTAAGGCGCAAAGCAAGAATTTTGGTTAGAATTTTATAAGAGGAGTTACAAAGAGAAATAGGCCGAAATCTGGAGAAGGAAGAAGGCCGATTTTCTTTGGGAATGAGGGCGAGGTGGGTAGAATTGGTGTATCCACCAATTTTGCTCTTGTGCTGGGTCCATTGTATCATTTTGACCAAATATTTCTTGATTGTTCCCCAATATGTCCTGTAAAAGCTAATGGAAAAAACATCAGGGCCCTGAGCTTTTTCTGGCTGCAGGGTCCATATTGCCTGCTGAATCTCTGCTTCTTCAATTTTTCTGTTGAGCAGATTGTTAGTTTCCTCATTGACCAAGGTGGGAAGGTATTGGAGGAAGTCAGAATGATCCTCCTCGCCTCTCGTCTTAGTGAGAAGATCTTGAAAGTGTTCTGATGCAACATTTTTTATTGCTTCTTGATCATGGTGGAGATGGCCTTCAGCATCAGTTATGGAGTTTATATTATTTCGAATTTTCCTAATGGTGGTCTGTTTGTGGAAAAAAGAAGAGTTCTTGTCACCTCCTTGCAGCCATAGCTATCTAGATTTGATGCACCATTTTTGCTCCTCCGCTCTGTTGGAGCGGTATAGCTGGCAGTATAAATCATTTTCAAGCTCACGATGCTCGTGAGTGAGCCCAACATTTTCAACTTGGTCGTGGATCTTTTCCAATCTGCTCTTTATATATGACTGAAGTTTCTCTGGTTCTTTATAATGGAATTTCGCCCATTCCTTAAGAGCGATTTTGGTCATTTTTAGCTTGCTTTCCCAAATGAACTTGGGAGATCCTTCTATATGGTGGCTCCAGGTGTGTTGAACTATTTTGTTGGCTTCAGGAATATTGTTCCATAGTGGATTGTATTTAAAGGGGACAGGTCCTAAAATACGTTGCTCTTCCAGAATGAGCGTGATTGGATAATGATCTGAAGCAGAAAAAGGAAGCAAAAAGGTTGAAGCCGAGGAGTAAGATGAAAGGAAGGAAATGTCCACGAGAATTCTGTCTAATCTCCCCATGATATTATCCTTCCCAATTCTTCGATTACTCCATGTAAATATGTGATTTTTGGGAACAACATCCACCAATTCATGCTCCTGCATGATGCCTTAAAGATGAGTCCTGAAAGGATCTTGGGTGAAGCATCCTCCTCTCTTTTCATTGGAGTGAAGAACGAGGTTAAAGTCTCCTCCAATTAATATTTTACTGTTTTCTTCTTCGTTGATATCTTCCTTGATAGAATACCAGCACTGCTCTTTATCTATGTAGTGAATAGGGGCATGGACATTGTATATAAGAATTTTTTTATTGTCTCTGGAGTTCTCTAATATAACTTTAATCCAGTTCTGATTGATTGTGTTGTTTTGGAGTCTCCAAACACTATGGTTCCAAAGGGTTACTGAACCCCAAGAAGCCCCTCTCGATTCAGAAAGAAGGCCATCATACTGCTTGAACTTATCTATTATTATTTTCATATCAAGTCTTCCTTGCTTGGTTTCTTGTAAGAGAAGGATTCCTGGTTTCTCTTGGTTTATCATATCTTTGAGGGAAACAATTTTGGAGGGGTGCCCTAATCCCCTGCTATTCTAAGAAAGAAATTTCATCATTGAGTACAGGTGGTACGAAGGGTTGCTCGCCCTCCTTGTTCCTTCTGTACCGCCTCCTTGCTACTTTGGCCCAAGATGTAGGTTTCTATGGGGTTTTGGGTACCCATTGCAATATATTTTTGTGCATGCTCATCCATTTGCTTCTTATGAGATCTTCTTCTTGGCCCTTGCTTTTTGGGTGGTTCGAGGTTTGCACCATGTTCTTTTGAAGAGTTCCTAGCTGCTCGAGTGGAAGGGGGATCAGGAACAAAGGGATGATCCTGGAGGGTAGGGGGAGAGTGAGGGGCATTAGATTGAGAGAGAGGGATGGAGAGGGGAGGGCCATCATCAGGAGGGGAAATGGCGGAAAAGGGATTGGAGGATTCCAAGGCGGTCTTGGGAGGGGAGGAAGGCAGGACATGGGAAGCTGAAGGATGGAGGAGGGGATCTTGGGAAGAAGGGGAGGAGGAGGAGGCTAAGGGATTTGAAATATGAGGGGCAGAGGATGGATTGGCCTTAAGAATTGAGGTAGTCTTATTTTTTTTCATTGTTTCCCATTGAGCATCTTGATCAGAATTTTCAACATCTATTATTTTTGAACAATGATTTGCGAAGTGGCCGTATTCATGACATACCTTACATTTGAATGGGATCTGTTCGTAGTCCAACTAATGAATATGGGTCCAGTCATCCACTTTGAGCTTGATGGCCTCCGGGAGACCTTTGCCGAGGTCTACCTCAACAAAAATTCTGGCACAGGCTTGCATATTATCATTTGGTTTGCTACGATCTATAAATTTTCCCACGACGTTCCCTATAGCGTGGATCGAATCGTCACCCCAACAGTGGAGAGGAAGGTGAGGGAGACGCACCCAAACTGGGACCGCACTAGGCACATCCAACTCAGGATCGAAATTTGAGGTCCATTTTTTGAGGTACAGATGTCTGGAATCCATAAAGTAAGGTCCGTTCTTGAAGATTAGATCCTTGTCTTCTTTGGACTTGAAGTGAAAGGTAAAATACCCTTTTCCATAGAAACGAATGGAGATTTTCCCATTGATTTTATCAGTCCAGTTTCGCTCAACCCGACGCTGCACCGACTTCGGAGAGGGCCAAAGCCCAGTAAATTGACCAATAAGCCTTTTTTCGGCCAGAGAAAGCATGGCCATGCGAGGGAGGGAGGGAGGAAGAGAGACTTCCTGCAGGCCATCGAGTTTCTTCACAAATTTTGAAATCTGGCGAGGTCGCTGAGGCGACAGAGATTTAATCAGGGCAGAGAAGGCCATTTGAGCAGTGGTCGCCTCTGGGGTGGAGTCCAGAGGGGCCATGATAGCTAAGAAGGGGATCACGGGGTGCTGGCAGAGCCAACACAGCCACGACGACCGCTCGTCCTAGGTCAATCCAGAACACAGAGCGCAACCCCAAAAAAATCCTCAACATCATATGTTCTTCATTTATTGACATTAAGCTCTCATATTCAAAAAATATTAGATGTACGAGTTTCTCTTGCATTTAAGATAGTTTTATTTCTATTTATTTCTAATCTGAGTAAATTGTGTGCGATAAAAATACAAAATAAAATATAAATATAAATCAATCATTCATGGGTTGTTGAAAGAGAGTCTTAAAAATTATTCTGTGTGGTTAACTGGACCCAAATTCTAGTGAGGTTCAAGCACACACAATATTTTCTTTAAGTATTATGTTTGAATGAATTCCCCATCCCCCCACCCTCATTGTGGTTTAATCTTTCGAGCCAATAATGCTCACACACATAATAAATTGTATATTTTTGTAGTTAATTATAAATATTAACTTATGTATATATTTCCCCTAATTTAGTTTAATTTTAGTATTCATTTATTTTAGTTTTAGATAGAATACGCAACCAGGCCCTTGTTCTGAAGAGTATATAACCAACCCAAATGAATAGGTGTCTAATTGGGACATAGATAAGGCCAATACTCAAATCGTTGTCGTTGGGAACTCCCCCCCTATCAACATGTGGCCAAGATATTGTATTTTGTCCTAGAAAAATTCACATTGGTGAATTTTTCATATAGTTGGTGTTCCTGCCATGTTTATAACACTATTTCTAGATGTTGTTTGTGTTCCTCTATCATATTGGAATATATCAATATATCATCTATGAAAATTAACACAAAATTATCTAAAAATTTGCTGAACGCACTGTTCATTAAGCACATGAAATTGGAAGGTGCATTCGTAACTTTGAAGGGTAACACTGTAAACTCATAATATTCATACTGGGTTCGAAAATTTGTTTTCAGTGTGTCTTCGTCTTTGATCCTAAGTTGGTGATATCCAAATTTGAGGTATATCTTGGGAAACATAGTTGTTGGACACCTAATCCTCTATGGGTAGGTGTGGAAGGCAAAGAGTCACAAAGGAGTCCAAGTGACCTTGGAAGATGAATCCAAGAGTCACACCATCGTATTATAAATGTACATATATGGTGAATAATATGAACAACGAATGCTTATCTTTCTATTTGTGTGTTTTAGTTTCTCATACACCATGTGTGTGTTTAACATGGTATCAGAGCCATGTTGTGTGGCCTTTGTAAACCATTGCTCTCGTCCTTGTGGATTTTGTGGATTTTATTCCATTTTGAGCATTTGTCAGAATAGAGGTTGTTACCTCTATCACTTTTTCCATTCTTTTGATGTGAGAAGACCGACCTCTCTGACTGTAAAGAGGAATATTGACTGACATGTTAGAACTGCATTTAAGTACTGTATTTAGAGGGAGAAAACTCCTGCACACGGCCTCCGTCACCGGCTCACGGCCTCACCACATTTTTTCTGGAAGGCATTGCAATTGCTGCATTCTCCATCGATTGACCCCGCCTTACCTCACCCCTCCCTCACATCCCCTCTCCCTCGACGCTTCGTCTCCCGTATCTCACCTCCTGCAGCACCCCCTACTCCTTAGGCCAATGAAGCAGCAGTGGGTTCACTGATAATTCTCAGGACTTCCAAGCAAGCAATCTAGCCTGCATCCTTTGTGGCTATTCTCTGAGAATACTTGAAATATGCAGGAACAATTATCACAACCTTGTTGACCTTATCATTTAAAAACTTGGTGGCATCATCAACGAGCTTTCTCAAAACCTGTGCAGAAATCTCTTCAGTCTAGAATTGTTTACCAATTGCTGGAAAATCGAGCTTGACATTACCATTGTCATCACAGATAATGTGATAGGAGACTTGCTTGGATTCCTCCTCCACCCTCACTCCCGCTCCTCCTGCGGGCTCCCTCCCCACGTCTCCCTCACACCCTATGCGGTGTCTCTCCCTCGTGCTACCACTCTTGCCCTCTTACCTCCATGCTGCCCCGTCCGCCCTGCCATCCATCCCTCCATACTCCTGCTTCGTCCTCCCTCCGCTAGTCCCGTCTGTCCCTTCGACTCCCGCTTCCTCCATCCCTCCCTCTCCCACGACTTTTCATCTCCTTCACCTCCCACTGGCTCACCTTCCCTCCGTCTGCTCTACCACCTCTGCCGGTCCCTTCACCTCCCATACAGTCTCAGAACTACAAAGATGATATATCTTGCATTGTAGTTTGTTTCAATTGAATTTGTTTTGAACATGGATGTATATGCAAGCATTTATTTTTCATTAGAAGTCTGGACTACACATGGGCTAGATTTTGAGACTGGAAACGCTTCATTGTTTTATGTCTTAAGAGCTTGGAAGGTGCAACTTAGTGGTGACACTCACTGATGGTAATATGATAATGAGCATGGCTTAGTGGAATCAGGAAGTTGGTTACATTTGGAGATTGACAGTTCTACTCAAGCTTCTGTACAGATATAGTATTGTGCATTGTAACAATAGCTCCAGAAATTGAAGGTATTATATATATTCTAGACATCAAGGGCAGATCAGTTGTTTATTCTTCGTGAAATGGTGCAGGTGAAATTGCTTGCCTATATAAGAGGCAAAGCTTTCGGTTTGCATATATTGACCTGTCAACTAGATATTATAACAGTTAATGGTTGATGATTATTACAGAAGTCTCCTCAACCAAGGTATTGTTCATAAGCTCCCTCAGCCAGTCATAAATAGGTATTTTATGTGCCCCAAATTCATCATTTTAGCCAACATTGTTTACATTTAGGGCATGAGAATTGATATTCAGTTATATTAAAAAAAAAAAAAGAAAGAAAAGAAAAGAAAGTTGCAACTTGATTGTTCACTATATTTAATTTATCTAGTGCAATAGGAAAATTAATGAGTTCCCACAAATTCTCGAGGCAGGATCTAGTTGAGAAATTGTTGAATACTTCTATGATGTGAGTCATTGTTGCTTGTTGGTTAGACGACCAAGTCTATGCCTTGAGATCCTCCATAATTTGAGTAGTAGAGTTTGTTCTTTGGGAATTCCATAATTGGAAGTTCAAAAAAGGGTCTTTGAAGTCATTTGTATTTTTTTGAAAGTAAGTTGAATCACATTGTAAATGGGTGTATTATTAGTTGAAGCCGACACCCTTTTTTTCTTGAGCCTGAGTTGTTGAGAAAAATGGCTAAAATCAATGATGCATTAGAGTTGTTGCATAACCTCATTCATTCCACTGTTCATGATATGGTAAAAATGAGCAAGAACGCTCTTTGTAATATTCAAACTTGCTTGCAAGATGCACAAGACAAGATTGAGTTTTTGCAGTTGGAGTCTCAGCTCTAGCAAGATGAACTTTAGCAAAAGAGTCATCATTGTGAACCTGTTTCTGTTTAGAAAATTGAGAGGGACTCCCATCAGCAGCAAGAATATAAAGTTGCAGTTGATTCACATTTAGTTCTTTGTACAATAGCAGATTTACATGCAGATGCAACAACTTAGTTTGCACTTCCCAAGCCCATTATCAGACCTTGGGAAGAGCTTATCCACAACAAGCACAAAACTGGTCTTGGATTGGACAAGGAGTTGGCCTTTCATATTCCTAACCCATTCAATTTTAGAGTGCCAGATTTCTTCATGATAGCACACCAACAGCTTTTCCAGATCGTGCTCCTCTTCCACAACCACAACATATTGTAAAATTCCAACACTGTGATCAGGTTGGCCATATGAAAGATGACTGTTTTGATCTTCACCCATGTAAGCACTATGGTCGGCACACCCATTCTTCACACAGATGCTTCAGAAATAAGCCTCCTGCAAGAACAAAGATTCATCTTGGATGGATCGCTTCTTGGAAATGGGCATCAAAAACCAAGAAGATGTTTAAGTCGCATGTCGGAACTTGTTCTCGAATATTGAACAAACTTGCAGTTGATTTTTCGCCATCATCCCACCTTGTACCTGACAGGGGGGAAAATGGTGGTCATCTACAAGCTTCAAAGCCACATCAAGCAAGTATGAGCCACAATCTCTCTTTCCGGATTCAGAGTTGTAGCCAGAGACAAAGCAGTTCAAGTAAGCCTGAGCCACAATTCGTCATTCCAGATTCAGAGTTGTAGCCAGAGACACGGATTCCCATGAGCATGCCTTTGGTTGGTGGAAAACCTTAAACCATCTATGAGAGGTTCATATTCTTCCTCTTCAAATAATTCAGAGCACTTCCTCTAGCAGAAGACTTTAGCTTCTTGCCAGCCTTGGAAGAGTTCCGGGAAATGGATCAAGCATTCCAGTGTTGGTGGTCATCCTTAAACCATCACAGGTTGTAGACTTCCCTTCTTTTAGGTTGAAGGTCTCCCTCTTCAAATATGAGGGACAATTCCTCTGGCAAAAGCCCTCAGCTTCTTGCCAGTTTTGGAAGAGTTCCCGGAACTGCAATAAGCATTGCGTTCCAGTGTTGGTGGTCATCCTTAAACCACCTCTTTATGCCAACATTTCAGAGAGCTGATTCAACCTAAGTGCTGCCATGCATACTTTGCAGATTTGTATTACAACTCTCTTCTTGGACTCACATGTACCCCTTCGGATTAAGGGGGGGAATGTTGGACACCTAATCTTCTATGGGTAGGTGTGGAAGGCAAAGAGTCACAAATGAGTCAAAGTGACCTTGGAAGATGAATCCAAGAGTCACACCATTGTATTATAAATGTACATCTATGGTGAATAATATGAACAATGAATGCTTATCTTTCTATTTGTGTGTTTTAGTTTCTCATACACCATGTGTGTGTTTAACAATAGTTTCCCCCTTAATTTGATCAAATAGATCATCAATGTGGGGTAAAGGATATTTATTTTTGGTTGTTAACTTGTTCAGTTGGTGATAGTTAATGCACAACCTGAATGTTCCATATTTTTCTTGACAAAAAGGACTGGTGTACCACATGTGGACACACTGGGCCTAATATAACCTTTACCTAATAATTCTTGTAATTGGATTTTTAGTTCCATGAGTTATTGTACAATCATCCGGTACGGGGCCTTGGATATGGGTGCTGATTCCAATACTAATTCTATAGAGAAGTCTATTTCCCTCTTAGGAGGTAATCTAAGAATTTCTTCCAGAAATACATCCTGATAATTTTGCACCTGTTAATTTGGAAACTCATTGACAAATTCCAATCATGGGAGTAGATTCCTCTTTTCAAAAGGACCAATTTTCACTATTGAAGCACTCAATTTGGACAAGGGAAAGTGTATTTTTGAATTAAAGCCGAAATGTGCACAAAAAGGACAAATCGATCCAAAAGAGAAATTGGGAAGCCATGGATGACTATAAATACAAGTCAAGTGACCCTCATTTGGACATTATCACTATGATTGTTCTTATTCTTTTTTTGGGTTTGGATCACACAAGTCTAATTGGGTTGTGGAGATTGGTTTGTACAGGTCCAAGATTGCAGGGTCCGAAGCTCACATGTGTGTTTAGGGTTTTGGTTTCTAGACGTATGCATGAAATAAGCAATTTTCAGTCACAACCGCAGAGATGAGGCTCATGCGTGTGGTTGGATGGTTTCAGGTGCACGCACATCATTTTATGCATGCGATTGGGACCTAGGATTTGAATTTTATAGTTGACCAAAGATTTCGTTAGTTGATCACAGAGTTCGGCAGTTGACCGCAGATAATGGCAATTGATCGCAGGCTTCTGAAGTAGGGTTTTAATCATTAGAATTGTTGGGTTAATCTCATGAATGTTGTTTAGCTGATTTTGTTGGATAGGATTATGATTGAAGATATGGATCATTGTAATCTCTTTTATTGAATCATTCAATGACAATCTAATAAGAAGAATAATTTGAAAGGCTTTTCCCCATAGTGGGTTTTTCCGTGGTCTTTGACCAATCCTGGTGTCTCTATGTGTGAATGCTTTTATTCTATTGTTCCTTTATGTTTTGCTACATTGATGATGATATTGTTATTTCTAAATAGTTACATATGTTAATGAATAATGTGATGGATCTAAATAATGTCATGATGTTGTGGGGTGAATTTGATATGAAAAAATTGAAATGCAATGATCAAAGCAAAGAACAATATATGCCTAAGAACATTTAACATGGTATCAAAGTTGGGTTGAATAAAAGTCATTACAGATCACCCCTATGAAGACACCTTTGTTGGAAGCTAAAGAAGATGGTGGAGACCTAAAAGAATGTTGGGGATTAAGGAAATCCTAGGCAATTTGGTTATTAGGGTTTTATGGATATTATGAGGTTAAGGGATTTGTAGAAACCTTAGATTATGTCAAAGTTTTGAGATATGCAGTTTTTCCTTAGCATAATGAATGAGGAGATTTTCTAGGACTTGTGGTAGGTTTGATGGAGCACTAGATGGGTAGTATCAATTAGGCCTGGTTGCTGATGAAGTTGGTTGAAATTATATAATGAAGGCAACAAATTTATATGGTCAATTAATAGTAATGACTCTTTAAGGCTAGTTCAAGGGGGAGATGATCACCTCTCATTTAATATTAGCACTTTTTCGATTTATGTTACTTCTTTATGTATTTACTTTTGCTTAGATTTATTGATTTGATCATTGATTATACTTCCTGCATGTATATTTGAGTAGTTGGATACTTCTAACCTCCTAATGAGATGTGCTAAGTGGATCCTTCTTGAGGATCATCTGAGGTGCAGGAAAAGATAGCTAGAGCAAGAAGAGAAGAGCCATAGTTTCCCATGACAAGTAAGTGATACAAAGTGCAAAGGTATCTGAATGTTATAAGGTGTGTATAGTATATTGTTTCAAATGCAATATTGGATGGAAAGGTAATCCCTAAGTTATGATAGGAGTTTAACCTTCATGAATGATCATATATGCATATGAAAGCAAGTTTGTTTCATTGTACATATGATGAGTTGGTGCACTTTGTATTGAACAAATATCTCACATTATATTAAGTCGTAGCAAGGCTTCCTAGAAACATTATTTTGATATTTGGATAGCATTGATCATTTTTAGATATGATGAATTTCATAATCTCATAAAGAAGGCTAGCATATTGATTCTTATATATGGTAGCTTGATACTATTGATACTTTTTTTGATAAGCATGGTTTCCTTAATGATGAAAGTGTGGCAATAAGATTGATATTCAAGATAGTCTTGTTGACCTTGGTTAGGAATTATGACATATGATATGCCACGTCTTAATGATGAATAAGTGAAAATGAAGTGATTATGATCCTTGAAGTATGATGATACACCTTTAACTGCCCTAATCATATGAATCTAGCTTTTGATAAAATTTTAATGTCATGTTAATATGTGAAGATGAAGTATGCTAAAATGTTATGAACACGATGAATATATGTTTTAGAACCCGATATAGTTTGATTTTATGATATAACATTTTGTTGATGCATGATAGTATTATAATAAACAGGTTGATGACTTGAATTATGATTACTAGAGTGGATACTCATTAATAGGGAGAAACTCTTAATAAGATCCCTATACCTATTATAATTTGCATTAAATTTATAAAATATTCTTTATTGTTTAAGTAATATTTTGGACATGAATAGACAAATATTTGATGTTGTTTGTCCGCAACAATTTCTAGTCTGAAAAGAGATGGATTTCCTAGTCTAAACCCCAACCACACAGAATAAGGCTCAACAATTCAGTTATAGGCCTCCCAACCACACAGAAGAAGGATTATGAGTGTGGTTTTGCTTGTAGGTCACAAAATCTGAAGCCTTATGCACAAGATCAGGAGTGCACCATGCGTATGGAAATTCTACAGATATGGAGCAAACAATAGAAATCCATATGAGCAGGGAAGTTTGAATGTTTGACTTACTATAAAGAATGTAAATGTGTTGACTAAAATTGTGTTTGCAAAGGAATGTAATGTGAATATCAGTATGTCATTTTGATTTGATCATTGAAGCTAGTATAGGACAATAATTGATAACAATTGCAAGGGTTTAAAAATATTTGGATTATTAGTTTAATATAGATGAACATTGTTGGAGTTTTGACACGATTCTTGATAGTTCATAGATATGTTTTGGCTTATGGATTGAATGAACTCATAGCGATAAAAATTAGGGTTTTGACTTGATGACTAATGATTTGACTTGATATCTAATGATTTTCCTTGATCATAATGCTATGTAGGCATAATGATTTTCAATGACTACAATGGTATTGAATAGAAATTTTGTATTGGCGTCATTGGATTTGACACTTTCGTTGAAGTATAAACAATTGTGGTTTAGTATGAAATGATATCATAATGAATGGATGAAACTTATATGACTTATCTTTGGTGTATGCATCTAGTGACATAAATGATTCATATTATGATTATGAGGATGGCATGATGGAGTTTGATAATGCTTAATAACAATTTGTTGACAAATCAATAGATGAATTCATAACTTGGCATTTGGATGTGAGCTCTACTTGACATCTGGTCTGAAGAGCTGGTCATAGTGATATTGGCATAAACCTTTATGGCTTTGATATTAATTGTGATTTAGCATATAAGGCCTGATAAGTTGACTTGGTTGATTTTATTCCTCAATATTGATTTGTGTGAGGATGATTATATTGGTTTGATAAATATAATATTTGCAGATAACATTGTATGGTTTAAAGCAAGCTTCTCGAGCCTAGTATTTCTGCATTGATAGTTACGTGGTGAAACTAGGAAGATATGTCGATTTGAACATAAACTTCATATTGGTCCAATGTATGACTTTGATTTTGGTTTTATATGTTGATGGTATATTCTTGATAGGTAATGAGCCTTTGATGATCAAAATGAGAGGGAGTTGGGCCTTAAAGTTCGAAATGAAGAGTCATGGCATTATGAATGTGACTTTCTGAAGTTTGGAAAATAGAATCTATATCGCGAAGCTAATGAAGAGTTTTTGGAAATTGGAAATGCAAATCCTTGGAAAATCTGATTGAATTTCTAGAAGTTATGAAGAGATATTGTTGAACTTGTCTTGGCAACCGATGGTTGATTGAAGCATTTATTTTCCATGTAAACATCTGTCCATTTTGCATAGAATTTGAGTCAATTCATGATTGAGCCACTTCATACACATTGGGTTTCCTCCAAGCACACTTCGAGATATTTGCATGAGATGATTAGTTTTTGGTCTGAAATGTTCTTCCTACGATATGTGACTGCATAGATGTTTTGATATTGTTTGGGATCATTACTGATGAAATGAGAAAATTTGGGTGTTGCCTTAGTATGAGATATGCCATGATGTTTTGGATGGAAAGTCTTTAGCATTAAGCACAACCAAGGTTGAGTAGAATTATTGAACTCATAATGGACTATTTTTATTGAGACATATGATTGAACTCTCCAGTGTGCTGTTTATGTCAATACCAGATATGAGCACGATGATATGTTTATGATCTACAAAGAGCATGACTGTTCGAGGAAAGTAAGCCAACTCTCCCCCCTTGCCTAATCTCCCAGGGTGAGGAATTGAGATGGAGGGTTCTTGGGGTTGAGGGATCTCTGGAAAATAGGGTATTACCCCTATATGTTACCCACAGGGTTGGAGATATTTCTCCCTTATCTTAGTTTATACAGAGTATACCCCTCTTGGCATCATACCCATAAGTTGGGCTTGTTGGGATTAGCTCTCCGTCTGGCCAACAGGTCGAGAGAGTGTTGGGTGTGTGATCCTTACCTTTGGTAAGTCGGGTTTCTCACCCAAGCTGATTATGATGCAGATGTTCTACCACATGACTATTGAGTGTCATTGTTGGGAAGAATAATAGGAAATATGATGGTTTTGATCTTTACCTTGTATAGAAAGTGGTATCTTTACCATTAATTGCATCATGAGATGGTTGTGATATTTTATTGGTAAGTGGTATTTCGCCTATTGTTTGACATGGGATGAGAGTGTCCCGTAGGACCTTCTCCACTGTCATGGACATGAGGTGAGAGTGTCTAATAGGACCTTACTCATTTTCATTGGATTTAGAGTTGAGATTGAGCTCTCTTATGTGGTTTTAGGTTGAGATGTGCTCCCTAATGATAAGCTCTTTGATGTTTCCTGTGTAGTAACATTGGTCTCCTCACTGGAAGATGAATAGAGGGTGGTAGCTTCGACTCCCCTCTGATACCAAATTATTTTTCTTTTATATTCAAGAATGTTCAGAAAATCAATAGAGACAATCAAGAGATTAACAAGAATAAGTAGAGATGAGCAATGTTGACATTTGATGACGAGATACTTGAGAGAGGATATGATTTGATGATAAGATACTTGTAATAACTACATGATTCAATTTGAATTTCTGCCTAGCTTAGAGGGAGAGTTAATTTGGCAACTTAGTGACAAATTCCAATCATGGGACTAAATTCCTCTTTTTGAAAGGACCAAATTTCACTATTGAAGCACTCAATTTGGACAAGGGAAAGTGTATTTTTGAATTGAAGTCCACGTGTACAAAAAGGATAGCTTGGCCCAAAAGATAAATTGGACACCCACATATGGCTTTAAATACAAGTCAAGTGACACACATTTGGACATCATAATTATGATCATTCTTCTTCTTTCTTTGGGTTTGACTTGCACAGGTTTGAGGTTGGGTCACAGATATTGGTTTGTATAGGTTTGAGATTGCAGGATCCGAAGCTCACATGTGTGTTTAGGGTTTTGGTTTCCAGCTGTAGGCATGCCATAGGAAATTTTTAGTCACAAATGCAGGCTCACGCATGTGGTTGGAGGGTTTCAACCGCACAAACATCACTCTCTGCTATAATTGTGACCTAGGGTTTGAATTTTACAATTGACTAAATATTTCTTCAGTTAACCGCTGATTTCGACAGTTGACCGTAGATAATGAAAATTTACCACATGCTTCTGAAGTAGGGTTTTGATCATTAGCATTGTTGGGTTAATCTCATGAATGTTTTTTAGCTGATTTTGATAGATAGGATTATGACTAAAGATATGGATCATTGTACTCTCTTTTTCTGAATCATTCAATGACAATCTAATAATAAGAAGAATTTGTAAGGGTTTTCCCCGTAGTGGGTTTTTCCATGGTCTCCAACCAATCCTGGTTTCTCTATGTGTGAATGATTTTCTTCTATTGGTCCTTTATGTTCCGCTGCATTTATGATGATATTATTCTTTCTATATAGTTTCATATGTTATTGAATAATGTGATGAATTTGAATAACGTTAAAATGATGTGAGGTGAATTTAATATGCAAATAATGAAATGCAATTATCAAAGTAAAGAACAATATATCCCTAAGAAAATTTAACAACTCCACCTCTAATTCCTCTAATTATTTAACTGATTGGTCCTGAGGATGATTTTCCATTTTAATAACAAAGAATTGAAACCATTTCCTTGTATCTTTCTTCAATTGCAATATTGATATTTGATGTAGTGAAATAGGCCTAGGTATACCTCTTATAATTTGGGTTTCTTCACTGTTTGTAGTGCATGTAACTATTTTTTTAAGACAGTTTACAATTTATTTATGGCTTTCCAACCAATCCATGCTTATTAAAACATTGTAAAAGCCTAACAATAATATGTTTAAATTTACTAATTTTTGTATCCCATTCAACACAACTAGGCAAGAATTTAACTAGTTGGTGACCCTTCTTTTTGCACCCATAGCCAATTGAAATAACTAGGGATTTTTGTATTTTTTAGCTACTAATTTACAGTTTTATATAACCTTAGGGCTAACATAACCTAGGCTGGCACCAAGATCAATTAATATGAAAACAAATTGGTAAAATATAGTGCCTTATATTTCCACCATGGTGGATTGGTGCACAACCTGATGCTCTTACTAATATGCACTAATGTGTGGAATGTTCCTGGCCACAATGTTGACGGTGGGGGCCTCTTGAACATTCTGAACATGCTGCATTGACCTCGTATTATAGGGGTAGTTCCACAAAGGTGAGGTTCACTGCAGCCCCTACACTTCAAGGGCTCTCTATCCTTTGTTTATTTGTGTAGCTTCAGAGGTACTCCACAACCTTGGATGTTGGGTTTGTGAGAGGTTTGACCACATAATGGTTTTGTAGGAAAATTACCCAAGATAGTGGTTTTGCACCCAAGGTGTGGGCGTGAAACTAAGTGAAGAAAATAATTTCTTTGTCATTGTTTGCATGTGGGAAACCTTAAAGGACTAAGGGTGACCTAAGGCAACAATGTGATGGTAAAATAAAATGGAAGAAACCCTTGTCTTAAGTTAGGTTAGTTTATTATTAAAAATGATCAAGTTGGTCAGGCTTGAAGAGAACCCCTTGAGGGCTAGCCGTTGCCCCCATGATAAATTATAAAAAGGAAAGAGGTGAGACTTATTTGACAATCCAACAAGAGAAATTATTCTCACGTGAGTACTGATCCAAGGAGGATGCATACCTCAGAAACCAGAGCTGGATAAGGAGCAAGAAGAAGGGTTTTGCTTTTATCTTTTTGTCTTATGTTCTGGTTCAGGTTTAAGGAGGATGGTAGGATGAGTTTAATAGAAGGATTTCTGGTAACATGTTTGGTGTGAACTTTCTATGATCTGGTTGTAACTTTTAAACCTTATTGGAGGGATGAAACACCTAGAGGAGGAATATTTTGGTTTTCTATGAGGACTTGACGAGAGGTAGACTAAGGTCACAAGCCTTAGAGGACCCGTGCAACAATTACATGGTTGGAAGAAGGTTAACACGGGTATGATTTATGATTGTGTGATCACATGGTTAGTGGTGGCCACAGGTCTGAGGTAACCTTAGGTGTGGGGATGTAGATATCTGTAGTAAGGTCGAGTATATCAATCAATAAAATGCCCAAAACCATGGTTTCTTGGAGGCTAAGTGGTAACATTTTCAAGGAGTTATATTCCTAAGGTTGGAGGGTTTTCCATAAGGTTTTGGAAACAATCTACTATTCCCTAGTTAGGGTTTCTTCCTATGCATAATGAGACCCTTAAGATAGTCCAAGATCCCAATGACAGTGTGGTTAGATCTATAATGAATGAAGAGGGTCGAGACCCTAGAAAGGGAGTATTATCTCTATGGTAGAGATGCAAAAATACTCTCAGTTGTGGGAATAATATTGAGGAGATGGGACAATGAGAAGGATTGACATAGTAAAGGAAGAGTAGGTCTATTCACTATGTGTTGAACAACATTTGTGTTTCCCTATATTAGTAACAGGGAGAACTGTAAGTGGGAAATTTTGGATGCCCTAAGCAATGATATTTTGGAGAATCCAAATTAACAGTCAAGAGGGCTACTTAATGAGGTGCCCTAAACTAGAAAATGCAGGTGGAATTTCAGTGATAAGAAAGCAAGTTGTCAATACCTAGGTGCTGGTGTCTTTTAGGAGTAAAGGATAGCTAGAGGGCAGTGATAAAAGACCTTAAGTACAATGTTCATGGAAGGGACCAATGAGTTGTTAGGAGGTATAATTATGGAGCCCTAGTTCAACGAATGCAAGGAGGAAAATCATTAATAAGAGGGCGGATGCATAAGACCCAATGAGCAGAATTCTTAGTGGATCAAGAGGGCTACTAGTGAGAAAATCAGTTTGCAAAAGTTCAGTGACACAAAAGGAGTTGTGATCATTGATAGAGGTATATTGGAAAACCATAGATGCAATTGCAGTGAATAGACGGGGAGGGAAATTACCTACCATATGTGTTCAAGGTAAATGTACTGAAAGGGCTATTCATGCCCATGATCAGTAAGTAGGTCAAGTGTATCTTGTTCAATGGTAGATTGGTGGTGAAATATTTTGACACCAAGCCCTAGTTGTGTCGCTGTATCAACGTTGTATGTAAGGGATATGATCCTTGGTATGGGAGCCCTAAGACTGTTGTATTAAAGTTTGTAATATAACATTTAGTGGGTTAAAAAGTTAAAAGTTATCATGTGCATTAGTTGACTTAATGATCCATGTTATTCTATTGTGAAAAGTAGAAACGTTCTGGAATTTGAGTGTGTTTGTGATCATGATTTTAGACTCAACTTGATTCTTCAGTGTCGTGAAAAAATCAACATGGTATCATAGCAAATTTGAAGGGCCAGTGGATCTGAGTGTGTGGGATGAAGCAAATAAGAGGGACCTAATATTTTCTAGATCATGGAGCATAGGGTTCAACTGAGGACATGGAGATGTGGTCTTGACAGGCTACATGGCGAGATGGGCTGGGAGTTCTGATGGATTAGTGGAGAATCTGGTGAGAAACGATTTGTTGTGTTGCAGTTTGCAGATTGTGGACTTCCTATGACTTATCATGGATTATTGAGACTGATGGAGAGGTGCTTTGGCATGGATGAGTTAGATTCATGTGACGGATGAGTTGGATTCATGTGATGAATGAGATGATCGTAGGCTAGTATCTTCTTTGGGAAGTGATGTTGAACATGTGGGATTGGAGAATTTTGCATGTGTTGTATTTGACCCAGGAGGATGAGATATCTTGTAGGACTAAGCTGTGGTGGTGATGGCCCAAGTTCGACCACAACTCAGACTGACCTTGTAAGACATGAGATCAGTAGCAGTGTGATCTAGTGGAGATCGTGTAGACTCAGAGGGAGTCTAGTTTTAGAGGGAGATTCCCTATGGAAGTTTGAATCTTCAGGATCTAATGAGATGAGGCAGAGACACTACCGAGATGAGTGTGGCCCATTCTATAGGGTATGCTGCAGTGGTGGGTTCCATATGGGTTAGTGTTTCCAACAATGATAGTTACTTCATGTAGTGAAAGTACCTCCCTCGTTAAGAGGGAGTGTTGATTTTTGTAACTTGGGAAGTAATCCACAAAGCCAGATGTTGGGTTTTAAAGAAGTTTGACCAAAAAATGGTTTTGTGGGCGAAGTACTCAAGATGAAGGTTTTTCACCCAAGGTGTGGGTGTGAAACCAAGTGAATAAAATAATTTTTTAGTCATTGTTTACATGTGGGAAACCTTAAAGGACCAAGGACGACCTAAGGAAACAATGTGATAGTAAAATCAAATGGAAGAAACCCTTGTCTTAAGTTAGGTGGGGTTATAGTTGAAAAAGAGAAAGTTGGCTAAGCTTGAAGAAAACCCCTTAAGGGCTAGTTGTTTCCCTCATCAGAAACTATAAAAAGGGAAGAGTTGAGACTCATTTGGAAATCCAACAAGAGCAATTCTTCTCAAGTGAGGAATGATCCAAGGAGGTTGCATACCTCAGGAATCCAAGCTGGATAAGGAGCAAGAAGAAGGTTTTTTTTTTAAAAATATTTTTGCCTCATGTGCTGGCTCAGGTTCAAGGAGGAAGGTAGGCCGAGTTTAATAGAAATATTTCTAGGCACATGTTTGTTGTTATCTTTCTGTGATCTAGCGACAGACTTCTGAACCTTATTGGAGGGTCAAAACACTTAGAGGAGGATATTTTTGCTGTGCCATGAGGATTGGAGGAGAGTTGGAGTAACATCGCATGCCTTAGAGGACCAACACAACAAGTACATGACTTGAAGAAGGTTAATGTAGGTCTAATTTCTGATTGTGTGACCGCAGGTATGAGGTAACTCTAGGTGTGGGGCCGTATAGATCTATAGTGATGCCTAGTATATCAGTCAAGAAAATGCCTAGAACCATGGTTTATTGGAGGCTAAGTTGAAACATCCTCAAGGAGTTACAATGCTAAGGTTGGAGGGTTTTGCATAAGGTTTTGGACAACAATATAATATTCCGTAGTTAGGCTTGATTCCTATGCAGAATGAGACCCTTAAGACAATCTAAGATCCCAGTGAAAGTGCAGCCATATCTATGATGAATGAAGAGTGTAGAGACCCTATAAAGTGAGTATTGTATCTGTGGTAGAGATGCATAAGCACTCTCTGTTGTGGGAGAAATATTGAGGAGAATGGATAGTGAGAAGGGATAACATAGTAAAGGAAGACTAGGTTTGTTTACTATGTGTTGAACAACATTTGTGATGCCCTATGTTATCACTATAATAATTCTAAAATTTGTGATATTTTTTTATTATAGTTTAAAGAATATCATAGGTAACCAAAAACCTACTTTTAAGCTTTAGGATCTAGCCTTCCTAATGCTCAGAGAGGGCTCTCTCTATAAGATTTAACTTTGTTTTTATATCTGATTTTAGGCTAGTTATATGGGGCAAATTGGTTTTGGGGTTTAGATTTGGTTTGGTGGGGAAATCAATTACTGAGATGGATAGCTATAATCTATATCACATTGGGTAGATGGAGTTAATGTGTCAAGCAGACAGATCAAGATCAAGGTCTAAAGGCAAATATTCACAGGGTAAGATAGCAGAGTTACTTCAGATCTTCAGAGGCTGATGGTGAAATGGTTTTGATCGGGATAAAGAGAAATTAAGGGTTCTTTAATCCGGATAAGAAGTGAAAAGGCAGAGGTCAATCAAAATCATGGAGAAATTAAGGGTTCCCTACTCTGGATATCAACAGAAAACATTTAAATGAAAATCAGCCAATAATAGAGTGCTTTTAACAAATTCAGAAATAAAAATTATTGATTTCACATTAAAATTTAGAACACATTCATGAATGGATGGAAAAAATAAGAAAATTGACAAAATGACAAGTGAAATACTTCACTGCAGTGGCTCAACACATGAATCCTGTAATATGATGCTTTATTTCCTGTGATCCAGTCTGCTGACTTGAACTTGATACAAAAAACCCTTAGGTTCTGAATATTACAGCTACTGAAGTGTTCAACAATTAATCCACACTCAATACTTCAAATGATGAAGTATTTATACAAAAACTAGTACAAAATATCCTAGAACAATCTTAGGAAATTTTCTTGGAAAATAAAATATCTTCATGCAAGAAGATAATGACAACTACTTAACTAATTGCTAGCTATCCTATTTATTGAAATGAAATAGCTTGCTGTTTGGATTTGGGCTGCAGCTGGACAACTGAGGTGTCCCTCACGCTGGAAGTTTTATATTCAACCTGTTTTGATCTTCATCTTTCATCTGATACACTTTCAACTGATACTCTTTGACTGATACACTTTGATTGCTGAAAAAATTGTTTTACTGTTAAAATCTATTTACTGCTGAAGTAAAAACAACAACTCTGTTTTTTATCTTTTATTGATCTTTCCTTTTACTATAATTTGATTTTACAGCAAATTTGTTAGCTTCTCCCAGAACTCATCTTCTGGCAGTTTGATCTTCACGAGTCTTCTAAAGTTTTCATCAGCTTTAGTGTATTTTGCAAATGTTGGTTTGATCCAAAAAAGGTGTTTTACTTCATGCTGCAAGTAAAATAGATTTTCAATACTCTTGTACAAAACTTTTCCTGTTGGGATTCCCTACCAATCTGATTTTTTTACTTGTTCTTTGGCAAATTATCTTATCTTTTTGTTATAATCTTCATGTTTCATCAATTTATCATTGATTACCAGAAGATTTGGAAGGCCCTTCAGCCTCAAAGTATCAAATTTTACCATGAATCTTGTGATTTCCATATCCACGTTTTGGCACTTTTCTTCTAATTGTTTCATCAAGTTCTTCTTGGAAATTACTTTTCTTACCTCAAGTATGGTTTATGTTCTTTTTGTTATTCCAATTTCATCCAATTCTTGTTTATTTTTGGAATTGAGGAATTTGATAATTTCCAATGCCTCTTCAGGTTTTGTACCTAGTTCCTCTTTGGTCTTCTGTATTTCTTCTTTTGCTGCTTTTAGTAAATACTTCTATTCATAAATCACCTACATAGATGGCCAAGTATCATTGAATGCCTCAATGATATTGGACCATAATTGGTTTTTTTAGATGCGCCATAGGTTCTTTCAAAGTCAACTCTGTTTCTAATTTCTTGAGTTGTTCACTCAACCTTTTGGCCTTTTGCTCTTCAGTCTTGGCATTGATCTGTGCAAGCTTTTTAGCATCTTCAAGATTCTTAATTTTCTCCTTTAACTTGTTTATTTCATTGGTTTGTATTGACATGTCCTGCATTTCCTTTACCAATTTATTAGCATCATTTGATTGTTGGGCTGTTGTTGCTGAAGCTTCGGTGGCAGAAGTGGTTGATGAAGTGACTGGCACTGCTGTGGCCAATGGAACCTTTGGAGCTAGTTCTTCTGCTAGAGTAGATGGCACTACTATTGTAACCATAGGAATTATAGTAGCAGGGACTTCTTGTGCTTTGGTGTATTATTTTTCTTGGACCAATTTGTCCATTTCAATCTCCATCTCTTTAATCCGGGCTGTTAGCTGCAATATGAGACTCATCATCTCATCCTTTTGATTAGATTCCTGTAGAATCTCCTTGGACCATGGATGCTATGTAGGAGGTAATTTCAACTGTTTCCTAAGTGCAAAAATATCAATATTCTTCTTTTTTATCAGTTCCTCTGCAAATTTTACATTAGTAGGATCATAACCCACCTCAATCACTAACTCCTCCAAAGATTTGATCTCGGTATCCTTTGCATATGATGAAGCTTTCTCAACTTTAAGCTGATCTCTTACATTTATCAAAGTATTCTGGAGCTTTTGAGCACTCATTGCTTTTGTAGTCATCGTGGAATATTGTTGGAAATACTGAGATGGGGGTGAATCAATATTTCTTTTCAATTGTTATTTTACCAGTTAGATCACTTATATTTAGAACACAAAATGAACAATAAGAATAAATGCTTTTATTAATTTCTTCTTTAAAATAAATCAAGTACAATATATGTAGGGCTCCAACCCTAGATGAAGACACCAATCTTCAATCTACCAAGCTCCAACCTGTATTTTCCAAGCATCAACTTGGACTTCCAAGGCTCCAACCTTGTCAATTCTGAGGCACCAACCTCAAGGGCTCCAACCCTATATCTGGTACAGGATCCAACCTAGTTTCTTGAGGACTCCTATCCTCTAGGGGTCCAACCCTATCTTCCAAGGCACCAACCTTGTCAATTCTGAGGCACCAACCTCAAGGGCTCCAACCCTATCTTCACTTCGTCAAAATATCATTGGTTATTCTTTATGGCTCCCAAAGTATTCTTCAATGAGCCTTGACAATATTCAACAATGCCTTCACTTAGTCTCCATGTCACATCATCGATGACAACCTTTTATTCTTGGAAGGTATCACCACTGCTCTTCATCGTACCCAAACAAGGATCTCCAAGGTTACTTCATGATGACATCAGCGATGTGTCATGATCTCCAGGGGTGCCTTCAAGGTGTATTCAATAGGTGGCCCAAGTGTTTCACCTACTCTAAACTTCTTCAAGGAATTTTTCAAGAACTTCTCAAGGGAGTCTTCACTTTACTTGGCCAACAAGGTATTTCTTCTCAAGTTCTTAAATATCTGCTTCAAGATGTCTTCAAGAATATCTCAAGACAAATTCATATCTGCTTCAAGATGTATATCAATTCCACCAAGAAGTATGCACCAAACTATGCCCAATATACTGCTCTAAATGTCACATCAATCTTCTACACGAGAACTACTCCTTTCAAGATATTCTTCAAGATGTGATGTTAACAATTCTTCAAAATTTCCTCAAGGTGCTGGACTGTTTTTGAATGTTGTCCTTGTATTTGTCTCCTCCTTTACTTATTTAGCATAATTATATAAAATTCCAAGCCTTAAGCTTCCATTACAAGTTAATATTCTTCACAAATGATTTACTAACCTGTCATATCTAAGTCACCAAAATTTATCAAGCCACTATCTTGTCTGAGCTGTAATTCAGTGCTTGAAGAGAGCAGCTATCCGTGCTACCACAGGTTTAGTCATAGGTCCGAATTTCTTATAGTTGACTTGCCTTAAAATAAAAACTCCCACAAAATTTTCTTGAGATCTGATCCTTCGCAAAATGCTGTAGCTCAAAATCACTGCAATTCAGCTTATTAAACTGTGTTATCTGGGCTTTCACAATAGTCCACAACCTCCTTGTCTATCACAGGTCTGTCCTCAAATATAGATTTTAGATGTTGTGATAATTGTTTACATGTCTGAGCTGCTGTGGTTAAGGCACTGAGTTTAGGTGATTGTCCACTGTTCCTCCACAGGCAGACTACCTATACACCTGTCACAAATCCGAGCCTCACAAAAGGTGACAGTGTAAGGTTTCGAGGTTATTACAACAGAGATGCTAACAAATTCTGAGTTTCCAGGCTATGTAACCCGAGTTCCACAGGTGTGCTTACCATATATCAGGGCTTAAGTTCGAGCTTCAGTAGATTATAGATACAAAAATCCACAGGTCCAAGCTACAGACAGTACTGCAATCCTTATCCGAGCTTCTGTAATAAGCTACAGGTCTGAGGGATAAGTCTTTTTCTGGAGGTCCGAAGTATTTAGTATAGTCCAAGGGTATAAGTATAAGTCTTCCACAAAATTTATAATAGTTCGAGTTCAACAAGTCAACTGAACCTCCACAGGGTGACTGTCCACAGCAAGGATGATAACCCAATATCCCAAACAGAAATGTCTATGCTCTCCTCGGTCTTTATGTCTTACTGTTCTGTCTGTGATTCTTTACCGAAAATTGTGCTTAGAATGAGGAGTCCGAAATCCTTTTTATACTAGTTTTGAGACCTTTCAATGAACAAATACGTCTCTTGGCCATGAGGCATGAGCCTACACAAGTCGGCTTAGGTCGGCTCACTTGACATAAATTTACCTTAAACTTGAAAAATCAATAACTTTCAAACCGCTTGGAGTTTCGGACTGAGTAATAGCTCGTTGGAAAGGAAAAATTATGCTCTTCAAGATGGTATAGGTTTCATTAAGGAATTTTTCGTCTAAGGTAGAAAAATATTTTTTTTTAATGTGACTGATTATTTATGAGTGCAGAAATGGAGGCAGGGAAGAATGCCTTTAAGAATATAGCCTCATGGTTTGATTTCTTCATTGTTTGTCTTCACAATCATGCCTTAGCCTTCTTCAACATAGGGTCACCATCATCATGTCCTTCATCAAGTGCAGTGATATGGTAATCTTCCATTATGATCATCAAGATACATGATTGACACTTCATTTGTGTCTTGACATCTTAAACAAGAGTTGTAATCACTTGTAATCATCCTCTAGCATCTTCAAGAATATCTGCCATCTTGGTCACTGACAACCAATTTATTAGCATCTTCTGATTGTTGGGCTGTTGTTGCTGAAGACTGGGTGGCATAAGTGGTTGATGAAGTGACTGGCACTGTTGTGGCCAATGGAACATTTGGAGCTAGTTCTTCTGCTAGAGTAGATGGCACTGCTGTTGTAACCATAGGAATTATAGTAGCAGGGAATTCTTGTGCTTTGGTGTCTTCTTTTTCTTGGACTAATTTGTCCATTTCAATCTCCATCTCTTTAATCTGGGCTGTTAGCTGCAATGTGAGACTCATCATCTCATCCTTTTGGTTAGATTCCTGTAGAATCTCCTTGGCCCGTGGATGCTCTGTAGGAGGTAATTTCAACTATTTTTGAAGTGTAGCAATATCAGTATTCTTCTTTTTTATTAGTTCCTCTGCAACTTTTACATTAGTAGGATCATAACCCACCATAATCACTAACTCCTCCAAAGATTTGATCTCAGTATCCTTTGCATATGATGAAGCTTTCTCAACTTTAAGCTGATCTCTTACATTTATCAAAGTATTCTGGAGCTTTTGAGCACTCATTTCTTTTATAGTCATCGTGGAATATATCATCTTTGAACTCTATTTATGGAAATAAATTTGGTCCAAGGGATGAATGTCCTGGACTAGTACTTCAAAATCAACCTTTTTATAATCAGATGCTGTTTTAGGAGTTGGCACTATGGGTTGAAGCACTGTCATCAACAATTTCTTGTTCTTGTAATCAAAGGCTGAAAGTAGCTTGTTTTGTATGCCAGGAGTCTGCTTTAAGTATTGAGAATAAATTTCATTTTTTATTTCCTCATTTTTAGCTTTAATCTCTTTATACCTTTCCTTGATGTCCATATCTTTGTCCTCTGTCTGTTTTGATGATGATACTTCTACACTATGCTATTTTTGGATCAACTGTGTATTGGAAGTAGTACGTTGCTGTTCATTTTCAATCACTGTGGGAGGCATAGTGTCTTTCTCTGGAATCTTGTGTCTATAACGTCAATTGTCTCTTTTTCTTTATCTGTAGGATTAATTTTTGGTTTCTTGCTGTACCTGAGTTTAAACTTTGTTTCTGTGGTAGTTTCAGTAGTGTAAGAGCCTTCTTCCCTGTTTCTTTTCATGATTTTGTCTTCCTGAGCTGGAGTGTGCAAATTGTGACTAGTATCAATTTGCTTATCAACTTCTACCAGGGTATTCTCTAACCATTCTGTTTGCTTTGAAAATTTCTCAATGTCAGGTCTCTTCTCATGAATGTATGGAGTTAATTTACATTTAACTCTCATCTTGCTGATTATAGCATAGGGATCATAATATCAAAGAAAACTTTTGCTAAATTTGTACTCTAATAACTATTTTTATGCTTCTGCACCTGCTTCTGTATTATTACATATGAAGGGACCCACTTGATTTTTTAGTTTAAACTGGGTTTTCTTCTTTGAAGGCAAGAAATTTACAGAATCGAAGTTCAAAATCTATCTTATATACTCTAAAGCAAACAACCTCATCGGTAAATATTTTGGCAACTTGTAAGGAATGAGGGTTGTCCCATAAACTCTGATTTCAGTGTGATTTTGGTAAAAATACTAATCACTTGTCATGCTCTATTTAGAAAACTGTAAAACCTTCTTGATCTCATTGTTGATTCTAGGTTGCACACTGTTATTTAGTAGATTGAACAATGGATGGATGAGACAATCAGTAAAGTCTGCATAAGTAAACTCATTTAACTCCTTTCTGATCAAGGAGGTCCAGAATATATCAGACAATGTATTTCCTTCTACATCTGTCTTTTGAAGAGTTATAGGGAACTTGTCTGACTGAAAGTAGAGGAACATGTAGAAAAGAAATGAAGTATACCTAAAGACACCTTTAGTAGGTAATTTGAAAGGTTGTTCATGGATGCTATCAGCAATGTATTGGGAAAAATTGTAGATAACTGCAGGGGGCTGGCCAGGTACAAAAATGGACAGGAAACCAAGTATTGATGCATCCGTATGTTCATCTGTGAAATATCCAAGTATAAAAGACAACATGGAAATAATATGTCTGGTTCCTTCTGGGAATTTAGAAGAGGAAAATGGAGGATTGAGTTTTGGAATTTCCACATAGGAGGGTATGAATGTTTGAAAAATTTGGAATCTCTTGGGAAAATCCAATTCCAAATATAACTTTGGGAGGGCTTCAATAGATAAAGGGACTGCATTAGGCTCAGGTTGCAATTGAAGCATCTGGTTTATAGATTCAACTGTTATGGTAAACAATATTTCTTTTTCAAAATTGACAATGGCTCTTTGATCTAGAGAATTATGAGATTGGCATAATCTGATGAATTCTGAGCATTGATGGGTGTTAGGAACAAAATACTTAGGAAAATTAGATTCCCAAATAATACATTATCTATTTGATCCAAGGATTTCTCTTGGGTCCAGTAGTGGAGCTCAAGGAGGTTAAATTTAGTTACAGGATCTGTGATTTTAAAGTCTACATCTGCCAAGGGGGTATGTTATACATCTACAACAGGAGATTGTAGAGGGTTGATTACAATTGTGCTTTTGGATGCCATTGATAGGTTTGTTTTATCAATTTAACACTCTTGATCTTTAAAACTCTGTTTTTAGGTCTGTGACACACTTCTGTAAGATTAAGATATTTACAGAAGGACTTTAAATATAACATAGGTTCTATTTTGGACTGCAAAATATTACTTCTGATCACTTTGGCTAAAACTGGTAATTCTGTATCAAATAGTGCAATTTTCTTGACCTTACATCTTTAACATAGGATATCAAGGGTTTAAAGTAGACTTTCTATGGGAGAAAAATCCTAAAACATCAAATTTTGTAAAAAAGGGCTTCTGAGTACTGCGAAAAAGGCTTTGGATGTCTTAGAAGGCTTTTTAAAGTCTGCATATGGTTAAACTTAATCAGATTTTGCTTTAAAATAGGTCACAACTTCCAGAAACTTAAAAATGATTAAGGTTTTGTCTATCTGAGGAATTTATGAGGGAAAGGGGCATTCTTTAAGGTCATATAGGCTTATAAGGCTAAAATTAACAGTATACTTCTTTCATATTAAGGAATGAGTCTCTTTCTCTGAAGAATACCTGTAAAAATTCGGAAATTTGCTGCGGAAAAGGCTTTTCTAGGTTTTGAAAGCTTTCAAAAGCTTCTTGTGGTATTTATATGCAGTTTGGAGGCTTCTTAGCGATTGTAGCAGTTGATTCTGATGAATTTTGTTGTTTTTGAGGTAAAATAGAGGCGACAATGTAATTTTCTCAGTCTGGAAAGGTTTTACAAGTAGAGATGGTTACAGAAGGTGTGAAATGCGTGCATTCAGTTTTTTTATAGAAAATTTGATTTAACAGTAAATGTATTTATTACCGGTCAATTCAAATTATGGGTGGTTTGGGCGCGGGGAGGGAAATACTGCCAGTGGTTTTTGCAACAACGAAAGGTGGTAAATGGTTTTCGTTGAATCGATGTGATCTAACAAAAATGCGACATGTGGAGGAGAGATAAAGGTTCAAAACAACCTTTATCGCAAGTTTCAATTTGGTTATTGATCGCGCAATCTAATTTGCGATGGGAGATTTGCACTGTGAGATTTGATGAAATGGAGCGAATGGTTAAGATTTAACGATGAAGCTGTGGGGTAATGGGCATGGGGCCCTGAATTTATTTATGCGGAAAGAGTGGATTATATATTAAAACATAGTTTTAATATATAGTTTATATATGAAATATGATAGGCGGGCTAAGGTTATACATAACAAATGGAATATGTATAAGTGTAATGTTTAGCATGGTAGGTTTAATATACAAGGGATAATTTTAACATATGGGAGCAGGGATAATGTATCACGTGGGGAATAATAAACCATAGGTTAAAGTAAAATAAGGGTTTGGGATAATATTAAAAGGATTTAATATATTACGTGCTAGAACGGTTAATAAGGAGCTAATACATAAGTTATTGTGTTAATAATAAAAAATAAGCTAAGTTTAATTTAAAACATAATAAAGGGATAATTTTTAAAAGTCCCAATATAATATCTTTATATTTAAACTTAGGATAAAATGTTTTTATGGGTTTTTGGGTATATTTTGAGTAAAAGGGGAATTAGTCATAGGATTTTTACTTTACCTAAGTAAAATGAATTTTACATTTAGGAATAGGGGTTTTTGTGAATGAAACTGAATGATGATGCGAAAAGGGGAAATGAAGGGGAAATCATCAACATGTAGGGGATGAAGTATTTTTACAAGGGAGATGACTATTTGAATGAAGTTAGTAACTGAATTGACCAGGTTCCGCTTGTCCATGATTGTAAAAACTGCTTTTGCCTACCCTTATGCTACCCTAACATTTTTTCTTCATTTTACTTGGGTGCATTTGAGCTTGCAAACCCTTTTCTTTTAAAACAAAAAACTATCTAATTCTATCCTTATTTCTTCCAAGGACTCAGATTAAACTATTGAGCTCCTCATTTATTTTCTACCTAACTGCTGATCTGCAAAGATTAAATTGTTTGACAGGAACTTTATTCTCTATCTAATAACATGAAATTTAAAACATGAAAAAGTCAAGATTAAGCTATTTGACTTATCATGGATTATGGCATTTTGAAAAAGCTACACATAATTATTTATTTTTACATTAAAAAGTAACTAGTAGTGGCATTTTGACTTGCATCACTTTCATGTTTTTATTTTTAGCTCTTTTTAGTTTGGGGTCCATTTTTTCTATTCTTTTTGATATATTTTTTCTTTTCAAGTCCTTTGATTTTTCTTTAGTACTTTTACCCTCATTACATTTTTTATTTTATCTTTCTAATATGGGCAAACAACTTGCAGAATGAAAAGTATGTACATATTACAAGACTAATCAAAGTCAATTAAAAAAATTATGAATCCTATTATTATAGGACCCTAACAGTGGCTCCACATGGGGATGGAATTTCTTGGTGAAAAGTCAATAACTTTGAGACTAGAAGCCTTTGAATTTTGACTGTGTTGGCCTTGGAAATGTCTTCTGAGCTTTGCAATTATTCATATTTATGATATTTTATACTTCAAAGCTTAGGGCCTTCTCTCCAGGCTTCAACTTTTCTTGGAAAAACATCCAATCCACTCTAAAATCTGCAATGTTATGTACAATGAGTAAAGTAAACAAAGTGAACTATTTGTTGTTCTAAAGAGTAGTAATTCTTCAACATTCTCCCATTGATAGGCCCACCTATAAGATTTGATCCATCCATTTCTTTAAAAAAGAAAGCATTGTTACCTCTGTAACCATAAATAACATAAGGTCCTTTCCATAGGAAGTCAAATTTCCCATGTTTACCTTTCTCTTATCTCCTTGAATCCCACTTTCGAACTTTTTCACCTATATAGAAATCATCTTCCTTAGTCTTCTTGTCAAAAATATTTTTAATCTTTTCTTGGACAAATTAAGACTTAAGATAAACCTCTTCTATGGCTTACTGCAAGTGTATGGTTTGGTTAATCATTCTTTGAATATCATTGGTTTCAACTTGCAATTATTGGATTATATTCATTACTAGTACTCCTAAAGAAGATGGAAAAATAACATCCATCCCATAAACAAGATGGTAAGGGGATGTACCAATAGATTTCTTAGTGGTAAGTCTATCTGCCCATAAGGCATTAACTAACCTCTTGTTCCAAGTTTTCTTGTTGTCTTCTAGTAATTTCTTGATGATGTTCACAAGGATTTTATTGGAGGTTTCAACAAGGCCATTACCTTGAAGGTAATATTCAATAGAATGGCCAAGGGTAATGTGGTATTTATGACAGAAGTCAATCATCTTTTTGGATTTGAATGTTGCTGCATTGTTAGTGATGATCTTCTGCGGGCATCCAAATATTGAGAGTATGTTGTTTTCTAATAATGAGATTATGACAGTGTTAGTGGTTTGCTTGGAAGGTATGGCTTCTATCCATTTAGTGAAATAATTTGTGGCCGTCAGAATCCACTTGTGTTGGGCTAAGGATGGAGGGTGAATTTCACCAATGAAGTTAAGACCCCATTGTTGAAAAGGCATTTATGTTGAGATGGGTTTTAAGGGTAGGGGTATTAGTTTTTTCTTTCCTTCAAATATTTGACACTTGTGACAGGAGGTCACATACTTTTTTACATTTGAAAATAAGATATGCCAGTAAAAACCAGCTCTCAAGATTTTGTCTACATTAGTTTTCCAGTAGAGATGTCCTCCACAACGCCGACATGAAACTCTTCTAAAACTTTGTCAGCTTCCTCTTTAAGCAAACAATTCAATAAAATTCCACCTTTATCTTTCCAAAATAATGCATTGTCTATGATACAAAATATTATTGCCTTTAACTTTAAAAATCTAGCTTTGGTTCTTGTTAATCGAGGAGGAGCTTGTAAATTTAGTAATACAAATATAATATCTGCATACCATGGTGAGTCTGAAAAGGCTTCACTGATCTATGGAGTTGCCATTTCTTCCTGATCATCTATTTGGGAAATAAAATTAATATCTAAAGCATGAAAATTTGATTCAACCATGAGTTTGGTGGGTTTTATTTCTATGTCATATTCCAAAATTGTGGCAATCCACTTGTCTCTTTTACCATCAGGCCTATTCTATGTTAGAATGTCCTTTACAACTGCATTTGGAACATAAGAAATGATATGTGAATAACAAATGTACACTCTAAAGTCTTTGATGGCCTTCACTAAAGCTAATGCATGTTTTTCCATTATGTTATACTTTAAAGTGGTATCTCTAAGTGACTTGCTAAAGAATGCAATGGGATGCTCATAGCCCTGATCATTTTTCTGCAGTAAAACTGCAACAATAGTGTGTTCTGAAGCAAAGGGAAAAAATAATGAAATCTTTTTTAAAGTTAAGACTTATGAGGACTATTGTTTTGTTAAAGCTTGTTTAATTGATTCAAATGATTGCTTTGCCTTCACAGTCCATTTAAGCACTGAGTCTTTTTTCAACATATTGTTAAGTTCTCTAATTATTTCATGTAAACTTGAGATGAATATTATGAGAAAGTTAATTTTACCTAAGAAAGTTTGTAATTATTTAATATTCCTAAGAGGACTAATGTTTAGAATGACCTCTATTCTAGCTGGGTCTATCCTAATTCCCTCTTTAGATATAATATGTCCTAATAATTTACCTTCTTCCAATCCAAATAAAGTCTTTTTGGGATTTAGAGAGATGCCAAATTTCCTGCATTTAAGAAAGACTTGTCTGAGATGATCCAAATGTTCATTATCAATATTTGAAAATACAGTAATGTCATATAAATAAATCGCAAGGAATTCATGAATCTATTTAGCAAAGGCTATATCCATAGCTCTTTGAAAAGTGGCTTCTGCATTCATTAACCCAAAAGGAATTTTCACATACATGAAAGTGCCCCATGGAGTAGTAAAAGCAGTTTTAGGTTGATCTTTTGGTTGGACTAGAATCTGGTTATATCCAGAGAATCCATCTAACAATGAAATTTTGGAAGAACCAACCACCCTTTGTAAAATGTGGTCCATCTTAGCGAGAGGGTAGTTTTCTTTTAAGGACACTTTATTTAAATTTCTGAAATCAACACATAGTTTGATTTTCCCTGTCTTTTTCCTAATGGGAACTAGATTAGAAACCTAATCAGAACATCTGATTGGTGAAATTATTTGGGCTTCATACATTCTCTTAACCTCTTTCTCTATTAAATACATCAAAACATGATTGATCCTTCTAAGATTTTGTTTGAAGGGTTTTTGATCTTCTTTTATGGGTATTTTCTGTTGTATTATGCTAGTGTCAAAGTATTTTAGGTCCTCATAACTCCAAGAAAATACATCTTGAAATTCCTTAAACAAAGCTATGTATTTTGCTTTTTCTTCCTGAGGTAGGGCTTTTGAAAGTTTAATCATCTTCGGCTTTAACTTTGTTCCTATATTACACTCCTCAATATCAGATCTTAATGGCTCCATCTTGGGTTTCCTTGAAACATCATTAGAGTCAAACAGATCTTCTAAAGGGGCTAATCCCTTAGGTAAAAAGTTGTCTTTGAGGTTTAAAATATCAGATTCATCATCTGCTAACTCTTCAATCTCTACTTTTCTAAATTATCTATGTCTACTTGAATAAATTTAGTAGGTTTAGCAAAATTTAATTTATTTACATCTACATTATTTAAATCAATCTCACTGTATAAGTTCTGATCTATTGTACAATCTGTGTCTATATTATAACCCTGAAATTCTCCTTCATTGTTCATGAAATGATAAATCTGTTCATCCTGTGAAAAAATTTGCCAATATTTAAGATTGTCTGGAATTGTTGGTCTATGTTTAACCTTTGCAGTATATCTATGATTTGGTTGAAATGGTAGATTACATGTACTAGCAAAAGTTTCTAAGTAGTGGGCCTGTATGTTCTGTTTTCTTGGAATTGTAGAAAAGTCACATTCTAGCAGTTCCTTAATCAGATCTAAAACAATATCTCTATATCGACTTAATATTTGATTATAAACAGAATATTCTCCAGTTATCTGTTTCCCAATTAACTCAAAATCTCCCATAATTGACACTCTTTTGCCTCCTAAATTCCTAACAATCTGCATTCCTAAAATAATAGCTTCATATTCAGCCATGTTGTTTGTACATTTGAAATTTAGTCTAAAAGCATGACCTTGTGCATGATTGTTTTCCATATTGTGTATCCAAACTCCTGCCCCTACTCCTAATTTATTAACTGATCCACCAAAATCTAGGTGCCATAATGATTCATGAAAAATGTTTTCACTATCTGGTGCTTCGTTTTTCTCTTTTAGTTTAGTATTGTTTTCAATTCCAGTTTCAGAGTTACATAAACTGAATGAATCTATGTTAGTAGCTGTAGAGTACATAGGATAATTTCTTGGTCTTTTTACACTACTAACCACGTACTTCATTAATGTTTCTCTGTAAAGTTTCTTTGGTTGGCCAAAAACTAATATTGTTGCATAAGACATATCAAGTTGTAGAGATCCCTGTAATTTAGCTCCCCATGAGTGAGATAAGAGCATTCCATATTTGGGAGGGATGCCAAGATTCCATGACTATGATTTTTCCAGGATATTGAACTAAATTAACACATAAATCTTTTATCAAACCTAGACATTTCACTTTACTAGAGTCAAATGAGAAGAGATCTTTGTAAGGTATAGTGATGTCTAAATTCATGGTTTCTATTATTGCTTTTGGCATCAAATTGTGTGAAGCCCCTGAATCTAGCATTGCATTATGTAAATCTGATCATGAACAATTAAACTAATGTAGAAAGGTGGAACTGCTCCATCTTGGTGTTTCCCATTAACATCATGATCAAAGATTAATTTTGGTTGATCATCACTTAGATTTACTGAATCTTCTCCATCATTCATATTTAAAGTTTCAATGATAGGTTTTTTGTATAGGTCATGTTTTACCAATTATGTTAAAGGAATTGGTATCTTTAATTTGGCGATTTCAGCTAGGATATTAAATGGTTCTTGGGATTTTCCTAGCTGAATTATATCTTCTTTTGTAACTGTAGTTTGGGTAGGTTTGACTTCTTTTTCTACAGCTGTTTTCTCATTTTCTGTTTGTATTTCTACTGTTTTACTATTTTTTGTTTTCTTGTCAGGAACAATTTGAGAAGCAGTAGATGTTTTTGCATATTTTGTATTTTCAGCGGCTGCTTTAGCAGTGGTAGCTTTAGGATAAGCTGATTTTAGATCAACATTGGGTGTTTTGGAGTCTAAAATTGCTATTTTAGCATAATTAGTTGTCTTGGTAGCAACAAATTTTTGTTAATATGTTGATGTTTGGGCAACATCATCTCTGATGTCAACAATTTTGGGACTAGATGAAATTTTAGGACTTGAACCTTTCTGAGTTGAACTAGAGTTTTGCTTGGTTTCGCTAGGGAGAATTTGCAGAAATTTAGTGGTAGGAGCCTCTACTGTTTTCTTTGTTTGTGTTTGAGTAGGTTTCTTAATAGAAGGCTCTACATTTTTCTTTCTTCTAAGGTTATATTTCTTATGTACTTTGTTGATAGCAAACTCATAACTTTTCTTGTAATCAAAAGCTTCACCAGAATCTAATTGCAGTTGTTGTAATTCATATAACTCCTGGTATTCTTGTGTAAGAAAAATGGTGTTATCATCGTTAATGTCCATTAGATTAATGGTGTATTCATCATCTTCATTTTAATGAGAACTTTCAACATAGTTCTCTTGGAAATGTGGTCCTATTGTTTGTTCAGGTGCTGATTCTCTAGATTTTCCAGTGTTGGCGTTTTTCTTAAAATTGGGATTTCTAATTTGAGGTCCTTGTTGTTGGTTATCCCACTATGGCTTCCTTTCCATATTATCTAACCTATCCATCATTCTCTCTAATGTTTTTTCTAATTGATTTGTTTTTAGATCTGAAGTAGATGTTTCCTCTTTTATTGTTACTCTCCTTTCATTCCTTAATCTGTGTTTCCTTGCTAACAGGTTTGCCTCTACACTAACATAATTACTTTGCATCTTCTCTAAGGTTTCTGGATTTCTCTCTCTCAATTTATAGGCTATATATGTATCAAATCCATCAGGGAATTGGATAAGGACAGAGTCTGGAGGCCTTTTGTATCATGGATTTAGAAAGTCATATGGAACTATCACAAAACATGTGAAAATCGATATGTATAACTTAGCCACTGATAATGGTTATTTTCTATACAGGGAAAGAGGAAAACGAAGGGTTGCTGCTCTAAAGATAAGAACGAAGTGGAGATAACCGCTGTTCCTCTGGATGAGAACCAAACGGAAACAGAGGGAGACAAGATCAAGGAGAATCGGCTCGGGCAAGAGAGAGAGGACACCAGCTCAGCGCAATAGCAAAGGCTGGATGAAAGTTAACTGTTTGGCGAATCCCTCAGGATCGAAGATCCTGAGGGATCGCTGCTTTACTTATCTAATTGCTTGGACATCTCCGCCATCGTTTTTATAAAAAGAGACAAGTACTGTTAGTTTAGAGACAGAGAATGGCGAGATAAGATACGTTTGATGTAATCTTTTGTAAAACATTCAATTTGGTTATTCAACTTTGTTGAGAACTGGTTCGATGTATTTTTGATCAATGTATTAATGAAAGACTGGTGATTATTCCATCTTCGCATCTGCGTTAACCTAAAGCGGTGTATCCTTGGAGGCTAAGGGCCCGGCCCCGAAGGACACTTGCTTCTGTACCATTACAGCTTCGTTTATGTGTGGTTTGTTCATTACTGTTAGTTGATTATTTGATATGTTCAGATTACATGCTCTGTTTAAGTTGAATCATTAAAGTTTCTACAGCCAGATTTGTGTGTTAACTCTGCATTGCGTTCTTATTCCTTTCTAGAGTTAATCGCATATCCTTACTGTCAAGCTACAGAGCTGTTCTATTGACATTTGTGTTGTGTGCGTTTCTAATGCATCAGTATTATTCCATAATTCCCAAACTGTTATTGCCGTTCCATTAATATGATTTGTGTCATTTGCCTTTAGAATAACAGAGTGTTCCTTGATTGCAAAGAGTGCATAGATTAAGTTTGAATATAACCCGCGGGACTTAGTATTCATTTGCTGTCCTATTTTAGAGTTGCTGTTCCATTTCAGAATTATAGTTTAATCCTTTATTTCCTTTGCTGTTCTATTTATCCGCATTTGATGGTTTGCTGTGAGAGATGATCTAAGACTGTAGTGAGCAGTATCAGTCACTGTTTAGCTCCCAGGCTTGTGATCTATGCTTGAGTTCTTTTTTCTATCAGTTTCTGAAGGGATGGTTTATCATTACCGAACCCTTGACTGATGAGTTGTTGAGTTTCCTGAGTGTGTGATTTACTTCTTTAAAGCAATTTGATTTCAGTTAAGCATCCATTTACTCTTGTATTTCTTAAAGCACTGTACTACTAGCATTACTCCGACGAATGAGCCTCGGATTGAGTCACTCTTTGTAATGACAAAACGCTCTCGGGTTGACATATTAATGTGAGGTGAATAGAGGTGAAAGAGACCCTTTTTAGAGCTCTACATTTTGGCGCCGTTGCCGGGGAAAGAGTGAAGCCATTTGTCTTTTTCAGAGTAGTGTACAAGCCTGCTAGGGAGGAGTTGGATCCTAAAAACGGAAGGTAAGAACCTACGTGCAGAGCATGTAAAAGACCTGCTCATTATCCGCTTTCCTAACAGATTTTTTTTTGCTTGTTTGAATAGAAGTTCGTAGTTTATTTTTAAGTGCATGACTAAGCAGAAAAAACCAGAAAAAAATATCAAACCCCCATCCAAACCTGAAAAAGCTAAGGGGCCGGTGACCCTTGGCCGAACAACCTTCATAGACGAAATCTATAAGAAAACAGAGTCTCAGCCATCAGTAGGTTTCAATAGAAACACTTCTAAACCACCTACTAGTTCCCTTCAGGCCACAGGATCACCATCTGTAGCCTGTGCTGAGGTGCATAGTCAAACTGAGGAGCAGGACTTTCAAGAAGTTGAAAATTCCACTCCAGAATTATTGCAGGAAGGGAACTCTAGCAACTTTTGTGAAGGAGAAGGAGAAACAGGGGAAACCAAGGAACCAAAATCTCCTCTTGAAACAAATCAGTCATTAGATAGCCCAGATAAGGGGAGTGCTGCGAAAGTCGTTGTTGAAGAGATTCAATCTCCTCAAACACCGGGTATTCCCATTATTCCAGATAAAGGAAGCGCTATTAAAAAGATCCCTGTCAAAACCGTTCCCACCCAACCTAGGAATACCCTCCTAGATATCCCAGAAGGTTACTGGCATATATTCGATCCCATGGCTCAAAACCAACCAAATGCTCAAAACCAGCCAAACACTCAAACCTCTACATTACAATATCCTATAGTGGATTCTGCAGCAAATGCACCCATGAAAGCTATCCCTCTTCAGCATATCCCCACATTTCATGGACTCACATCAGAGGATCCGGATGCATTCCTATTCGAATTCGATGTGTTATGCCGGGGGTACGATTACACCACCGATCCCCAAAAATTGAAATTATTCCCCTCTACATTGAAAGGGGCTGCCTTAAGATGGTTTATGGGGCTAGGTGGTGGGGTTATCAACAATTGGGATCAAATGAAAGAATCCTTCTTAAAGAAATACCAGGATTATTGTAGGTCTAGATAATTAAAAGACGAAATATTTCAAATGACAGCCAGACCAAATGAAACATTAGAGGAGTATGTGGAACGTTTTCAGTATAATTTACAAAGATCTCCTTATGCATCGCTACCTTTACTTGATAATGTGTTAAAAACTGCATTAATGAGGGGCATGAAGGAACAATGGATTGAAACATTAAACATTATGGGCAAAGGGGATATTTATCAAGAGAATTTTACTGACATCCTTGACTTATGTATCAGGAGTTCGAGAGGCAGCACAAGAATAAAACCGACAGAATATGATCGGTCTGCAAGAGATAACAAAGTATCAGCAGAAGGAGTAACACGTGCAGAAATTGGAAATTTATTAGAAAATTTTAAAACTGATATTATGGGGACACTAACCACACAACTTGATATTGTGCAGGCTAAACAAAAGCATCTGGAGGCAGAACAGAACATGGCAATCTTCTGTCCCCGTTGCAGAAAAAAACACAACCACAAGGAGTGCCCTCTGGATAAAGTCCAAACATGCGCCATCTGTACAAAAGACCACCTTACGGAGAGCTGCCCCTCACTTCCAGGATTGAAAGCAGTATATAAGGAAGCAAAAGAAGAACCAGAAGCGGTGAATTCAATCAACCAGCGCCGCCAGTGGCAGCCAAGACAACCTGGTATGTTTCCGGATCCAACCTCTTTCTTTCAAAACCCACAGTATAATGCTCAACAATATGGTATGTGGCAAAATCAATCTCAAACCCCATTTACAAACTGGTCACCACAATCATTTTCTTCTCCAAATCCATGGCTGAATCAAACAAGCCAAACTGGTTGGCCAAATTTCCCTTACACTCCACCATATTGGCAAAATGGCCCATATCCTTCACAATGGACCCCCTCTACTTCACAAAGTTCACCCTGGCAGACAAGCTGGAAAATATCGATGTACCACCCAGCCGGAACGATTCCGCTCCCTCAACCTACTTTTCCAGCTTTACAACAAAATCCCCAGTCTAACTTGAGGCCGCAACTCCCAGCCCAACCCGATCCCAATCCAAACAACAGGCAGGTCCAATCTATTCAAATCATAGAATCACCAGAACCAGGACCTGATTTAAAAGAGTGCAACGACCTTCAGTTAAGATCTGGGCGTATAATTGAAACCGAGGGAGATAAAACAGTTCATATTGAAGATCAGTTACCCAGAGAACATCAGTCACAACAAGAGGATGTAAATAAGCAACAAACTCATAATCAAGCAACCACATCCTCTCCTCTGTTCCCAGAACGATTAGCCATACCTCGATCCATACAATACCCTGACTTTGACATTCTGGGAGAATTACAAAACTTGTACATAAAAATTCCATTCCTCCAAGCTATTCAAGACATTCCCATATACGCCAAAACCATAAAAGAGTTGTGTATAAAGAAACCAAGGAGGAATATAACAAACAATCCAAGAGTCCAAGTAGTCGGCACCTTATCTGACCTATTGTCGGGAAGAGAAACACCCCTTAAATATGAAGACCCCGGGAATCCAATTATAACTGTTCAAATTTATGGCCAGACCCTGCCTAATGCCTTAGTTGATTTAGGGGCTGCAATTAATATTTTAACAACCACAACTTGCCAAAAGCTTGGCATTACATCTGTAGAACCCACCTCTACTCTGCTAGAATTGGCTGACCGATCTGTGGTTAGACCAGAGGGCACTCTACATGATGTCATGGTCTCTGTAGAATCCTGGGAGTATCCAACCGATTTCCTGATAATTAATCCAAAACCCCGACTTGATGGACATCCGCTAATTTTAGGTAGACCTTGGCTCGCTACTGCCGATGCCTACATTGGCTGTCGGTAGGGAAATATGACCATAACCAGAGGACCAAATAGCAAAAATTTAGTTCTATATCCTCCAGCGCAGCCAAGTGTCACAATGATTAAAACGAATAAGCACCCTGTATCATATCTTACTGATAACATTAGATCTCCATTAACTATACAAGAGGCACTTGATTTCAAAGATCAAACACAAGACGATGCCATTAACAATTTCATTACTCAAACTGAACCTCGCACACAATGTCACATGATAAAAGCAGCATTTGATAATGAGTTAGAAGAAGATCCCCTGAAAGATATTCATGATCAAATAATACCTGTCACTTCTGTTGCAAATAGTAAAACTGTGGAAATTGCACCGGGAAAACTTTAAACATCAATGCTAATCTCACACCGGAACAAGAAACAAAGCTCATCCATCTGTTAACAAAATATCAAGAAGCATTTGCATGGGACTACCCTGATATGAAAGGAATTGATCCCCAGTTATGTACCCATCACATTTACATAGAAAAAGATGCCAGACCTGTTCGTCAGCCGCAAAGGAGACTTAATCCCCATCTAAAAGATGTTGTAAAAACTGAACTTCAGAAACTTTTAGATGTGAATTTTATCTACCCTATCTCTGACAGTAAATGGGTCTCTCCACTTGTGGTGGTACCAAAAAAGAATGGGAAATGGAGAATTTGTGTGGATTATAGGAAACTTAACAAGGCAACACAAAAAGATCATTTTCCTCTTCCTTTCATAGATCAAGTATTGGACACTTTAGCAGGGAAGAAGTTCTTTTCTTTCCTGGATGGCTTCAGTGGATACAATCAGATTCAGATTGCCCCTGAAGACCAGGATAAAACTACCTTTACTTGCCCCTGGGAAACATTTGCCTATCGAGTTTTACCTTTTGGCTTATGTAATGCTCCTGCCACATTTCAGAGGGCTATCCTTAGTATTTTTGCAGATTTAATCAATGATGGACTTGAAGTTTACATGGATGACTTTACACCATACGGAGATGACTTCGATCCATCTCTAGACACCCTAGAGAAAGTCCTACAACGCTGCATTGTTACTAGGCTTTGCTTAAGCAATGAAAAATGTTTTTTGATGATGACTGAAGGACTTATCCTAGGACACTATGTCTCAGTAGCCGGCATTCAGGTAGACCCGGCCAAAATCCAAATACTTTTGCTTATTCCCACTCCTACTACTCAAACAGAGGTACGCAGTTTTCTTGGATTTTCAGGTTATTATAGACGATTTATAGAGAATTATTCGCACATTGCTGCTCCTTTATATGCACTGACTGGTAACGTTGATTTTCTTTGGACAGACAAATGTGACCATGCGTTCGAGGATCTAAAGAAGCTTGTATCCATAGCCCCAGTCCTTCGAGGACCAAACTGGGACCTACCGTTCCAGATATCATCTGATGCCTCAGATACAGCCATTGGTGCAGTCCTTGGGCAGGAAGAGGATAAAAAACCATATGCTATATATTACATCAACAAAAATTTATCCCCTGCTGAATTGAATTACACTGTTACTGAAAACGAATTTCTAGCTGTAATACATGCTGTCAATAAATTTAGACATTATATCACAGGCTACCCTGTTATCTTGTATACAGATCATTCTGCCATAAAATATTTAGCAAATAAGCCTGTCACAAATGCCAGAGTAACTCGATGGTTAATCTTATTACAGGAATTCGACATCACAATCAAGGACCGCCCTGGCAAAGAAAACCCTGTAGCCGATTTTCTTTCAAGAATACCAAAATCAAGCGATGCAGCAGCAGTGGAAGATCAATTTCCGGATGAGCACCTGTTTGCTGTTGCTGTTCAAACACCCTGGTATGCCGATGTTGCCAACTACCTTGCAGTAGGTAAATTACCAAAACATTTAACTCCTAATGAGCGTAAGCAGATTATTCAGAAGAGTTCTCGATTTTCGTGGATTGGAGGTTATTTGTTTCACACAGGAGCAGACATGCATATCAGGCGATGTGTTAGAGAGGATGAAATCTTTGACATCCTAAAAGCCTGTCACGATGGACCATGTGGGGGGCACTTCGCTGAGCGTAGGACTGGACATAAAGTATTGCAGATAGGATATTACTGGCCTATGATCTTCAAAGATGCAAAGAAGTTCGTCCAAGCCTGTGACAGTTGCCAGCGAGCAGGACGACCTGATCAAGCTGATGAAATGCCTCTGAAACCACAGTTAGTCATTGAACCATTCGAACGGTGGGCTCTGGATTTCGTTGGACCCATCAACCCTTCATCAAATCAAAAAACATATATTCTGGTGGCAACAGAATATGTCACCAAATGGGTTGAGGCAGAAGAATTACCAAGAGCCACAGAGGACTCTGTCATACAGTTCCTGTTTCTTTTATTTGTCCGTTATGGCCTTCCTAGGGAAATAATTACAGATGGAGGACCACAATTTGTTGGGCATAAATTAGCTGCAACACTTAACAATTATCATGTCCAACATAAGATCACTACTCCATATCACCCACAGGCGAATGGGCAGGTAGAAAGTAGCAATAAGATAATAGAATCAATCCTAACGAAAACTATTGCATCACATAGGCGTGACTGGGCTACCCGACTACCTGAAGCACTCTTGGCCTATCGAACCACATGGAGGAGCACCACTGGTTACTCACCTTATCAACTAGTGTTTGGAAAACAACCTATTTTTCCCATAGAATTCGAAATCCAAACACTGCGTACAGCACAGGAAGTTGGCCTAGACTTAACTGAGGCACAACTCAATCGACTACCGCAGATCAATGAATTAGACGAAATTCGACTCTCTGCACTACAAAATACAGCATTAATTCAACAGCAGAGAGCCAAATGGCATGATGCGCTCATTAAGAATAAAGTCTTCCACGAGGGAGACTGGGCTTTGTTATACGATTCTCGGTTTCAGAACTTCCCTGGAAAACTTCAGACTCGATGGTTGGGACCATACGAAATCCAGAAGGTACATGACAATGGAACTCTTACTCTAATCACTATTGACGGTTCTGGATATGCATTTAAGGTAAATGGTCACCGAGTCCGTCTCTACCGTAAACCACTTACTCGGGAATCCTTCTGCCAGCAGATACGCCGAGATACTGCTCTGGAGATCTTAGGAGAGGAAGAGAAATCTTCCTCACCTGCAATTCATTAAGGGTCTATTTCTTTTTGCAATTTGTACATAAAGTTTTTTTGTTTCTGAGTGATTCTTGTACATAAGTTTGATTTGAATAATTCTTGTCATTTTGCTGTTCCTTTTTCTTCCACAAGTTTGATTTTTGCTCTTCTAATAGCATATGTGTGTTTTTTATATTGGTTTTGTTTTGTTTCAATGCTCCTTTTTTTCAAAAATGATATTGTTACGTTTTCTTCTTTATTTCATACTAATCGTTCCTTTTTCTTCAAAAAAAAAAAAACAACAGCGTTCTTTTATTTCTGTGCTGACTTTTTCAACGGAATGGCATATGGAGTGTTTCGTATGATTGCCGTTCCTTTTCCCAAAAGGAACGGCATTTGCAGTTTTGTTCCTTTTTCTATTATCCATCGTTGTTGCTTTTTCAACGGAACACCATTTGCATACTTTTGATCTCTTTGATGATTTAAATTGAGGATGCTTTTTCCCGTCTTCTTTCTAGTCTTCAAGCCTCAGCTATGCATTTATGCGATGAATATAAAGACAAAACATACCGAAATCTGCAAACCATAAATCGCTCTATCTATAAGGCTCTGCATTAATAAAAGGACAGATGGAAAGACATACTTATTTCTTACCTTTTGTGACATGGTTTTACTAATTTTGCCCTGATTGGTTATCTTTATCATGCTGATTCCCTTAAAAATCTTTTTATTAATATTTGGGAATAAGGGCAAAGAGTTTAAATCTTCCTATTGAAATAATAAGACTTCTTCCACCATTCCTACTCTTAAGGAGTGCTGAACCACCCTTTGTGTATAAATAAGGAAAAAGAAAAAACATGTCAAATGTCAAATGCAGGATAGGGGGTCTCATTGAGAGCCAGCCTACCATGATCATGATGAGGGAAGTGAAGTGGCATTCCCATTCTGGCCACCACACCAAGGATATGGTCCAAAAGGTGTATCAAAATAAACAAACCTTGGAACAGGAGGTCTCATTAAGAGCCGGCCTGCCCACGTTTCGCTCTTTCCTCGTGAATGGCATTATGGTTAACTGGTCACCAAGCCAGCATAATGGTCTACATTCTGACATAATAACAGTCCCAATTATACACACAAGATCATGGTTCCGGGGGTGAAAAACAACTCTGCCAAGGTTATGGACACCTGTTGGCAGCAGAGTAATGTTAATGGTATCGAAGTCACCTTGCTTACGCCAATAGGTAAGATATTAACACTCTTTTGTTTCTTTATCCTAGGCATTAATCACATGTTATTTCCCTATTTATACACCGCATGAATATTTATCATTACCAATCATGGCAACGGAGGTGACCATGACCGCTTAAGATTGGCGAATACGATACATGCCTATCCATCAGCCTCAAATCATAACACAGCAGCCTCAAATCATATCACGCGATCCATCCTCCGCTTCGATTTCGGTAATCTGTTGTCCTTTTTTCAACATGGCATAAATTCACATGCTGTTCCTTTCTGACTTGATTACAGACTGGGTGCCGCTCCATTATTTGCCGGCTGGGACAGCCTATCACACCGCGGGGGGGGGGAGGTTAACCTCATCATTCCCTGTGTTACGTGTCAATTCATCATTCGGAAAATCTGGTTCACGACGGTTTGGCATGGTTTCACGGCATGGCATATTTTTATTTTTATTTTTTTCGCACAAGTTGTTTTTGCTACACTGTTGCATACTCTGTGTTTTTTTTTGCGAAACCCTGCTCTCTGTGTTTCAAACCGAAAACGTTTTTGCTGTTCCATTTAGAAATCGCAGCGAAATCATGGGGGGCAAGGCAATTCGTAGTGAGCCTCAACAGCTAACGATCTCTGCTGCTGCCCGAGAAATCCTGGCAAGGGCAGGATGGTTGAACTATTTCAATCGCTTACAGGAGGGTAATGAGACAGTAGCAATGGAGTTCTTACAGAATTTACAAGAAGACCACTCCATAGTAAGAGGGAAATGCATAGCGGTCACTGATGCCATAATTGCAGAAGTCTCAGGACTACCAGCTACCGGACCGGTATGGACATTCAAAAAGGAACGATTACAGAAGGTCATCGACATCTTCCAAGATGAAGGCCAGCATTTGACAATCAAAGGGAAAGGAATTTTGCCAGCGACCCTAGGCGAACCCTGGACAGAGCCAGCAAGAATAATACAGAGCTACATTACTTGCGAAGGAAGAAAAGACGTGGTAAGACCACGACACCTTAAACTTTTAGCTGTTCTAAAACAGAAATGCTCTGTGAATTTACCAGCACTCTTAAATTCGTCATTACATGATGTTGCACAAAGTATGAAAAGGGCACAGCACGTAGAGGCAATTGTTAGTCACCACGGGTTAATTCGACTTGTTGTTAGTTATAGTCTTACCCAGCAGCAGAGCAGCTGGGAAAGACTCATTGCACTGATTGAAGGGAAATCGACAGAACCATCCCTGAGACGCAGACGTTCTATAAACACACCAGAACAATAGGCAGAACGCAGAGAAAATGTTGCTAGTACATCGCAGCAACCAGAATTACAACAAGAATCCGCAAAGCGAAAGCATGTAGCTGATTCACCCGAGCAACCAGAGGAACCCAGGAAATCAGCTCGGTTAGCTCAGATGAGAGGAAGCATAAACAAACCCAGAAAGTCAGCCCGGTTGGCTCGAATAAGGGGAAGGCTGGAACAGCTTTAGGAAGGCACCAGCCAACCAATAATAATTGAAGATGAGCAACCCGAAGAAGAAGTACCCGAGCCTGCGGGAACAGAAAAAGAAGCAGAAACTGAACAGGAAGAAGAAATGGGACAGCAGGAGAATAGTTCATTACAGGACTTACTAAGAGAAGATGACCTGGCCGCCATCCTAGCCAATATGAGTAAATACGGTCAACCTTCTAGCTCAGAGAATCCCCACGACCAATTTCAAGAAGAGAACATGCCCATGCATGATGAAGAAGAAGAAAATACCGAACGGGACCAATCTGTTCCCATGTCACAAGAGGAGAATCTAGAGGAAGAACCCCAGGAGGAAGAATCAGAACCAGTTGAGGTACATACACCAGAACCGCCGGAGCAGAACAGTGAGGAAGAACCTCAGGAGGAAGAGGTAGCAACTGGTCATGATCCAGTTCATCATCAACAGACTGCCGTTCCTTCAAAGGAATCAATGGAAATCAAGAAGTGGAGGAAGGAACGGACTAAACTATTAAACACGATAACACAGCTCAGGCAACAAATCAGGATTTTGAAAAAGAACCAGAACGTAAAGAGGAAAAAGAGGGCCCGCCAGCAGCCTGTTTTCCAAGACTCGGAGGTTCCAACTGCCGTTCCGATTAAGACAGAAAAAGATGATAAGGAAATTCAGACGGAGGCACCACCCTCAGGGGTAATCAGGGTCCTGAACTCTAAACAGCGTAACAAGAAGGTTCAGGTAAAACTCCCCGCCTATACTGATGCATGGAGAAAAGATCCAAAGACAAAAACCTTGCACAAGATGGTGAAACAAGCACGGCAAGAAATGGAGCAACTTAAAGAGCAAACGGTTCCGCTAGAGAAATATGAAGAGTTGCAGCAGCAACTAAGGGATGTCAGTCAATCTAAAAGACAGGTTTTGGAAGGATGGATGAAGGAACAAGAGGAAGTCACACAGGTAACTTATAAACTAGATACTACTATCAAACAGATGAATGACTTGTGTTCTTTATATAATAATGTTTTAGCATGTAGGGCTCCTGCTAAAAACTATGATCTGTTTCTATTAGAACGATATTTACAATTACAAATAAAAGCTGTTAAGGCAGGCACCCCTATACAGATCAACAATGTCAATGATTTTATCGACTGTTGTAGACATTATGGAGTAAAAGTCCAGAGGTTGTTGTGTGAACTCTATTTACATGACCTTGTACTAAGTCAGGAGACTGAATCGAACCCTGGTCCCTCCATTGGTGATATTCAATTCCAAGCATTCATTTCATTCGGAGCTAACCAGATTAAGTGGCTGAAAGCCTATGATACCTTTCAGAGTCAAGAAAATGGTCTAGATTTAAGAGTTAGGGTTGAGCCTAGGAACCCAGTACGGTTATGGACAGCTCATATAAACCACATAAGGACTCCAGGTGTCATTGTAACATTAGGGCCTATGCATGAGGCACTCATTCAAGAGGGTTTAGAGTATTTCTTTTCCATTAAGGACTTGGCCACTAATGCAGCCAAATTTCGATATCGAATCTCTGATCCACACATCCAGCTCAGAGAGACATTTAAGTATGAGAACTTTGAGTTCGCTGCTGACCGTTTGAATCTCTATGGCCAGAGCCTTCTAAAAGCAGGGTCATCCTGGTTAGGGTGTAGATTTCGCGCTCCAATTATTTGGCATCCAGCACATGGATACCAGGCCCTGTATGATATGCCTGAAGGGCAAGCAGGTCAATTCTTTGATTATTTAATCACTCAACATGGTTGTAGGCCTCCGTATGAAACTCCTTCTCCAGCATACTCTCTCACCGCATTACATGTCAACTACAATGTTTTCATGAGGACATGAAACAAGGTAAGCAGGGGGGTGTGTGGAGTACTGAAAAGGTATGATTTTGATGATTACTTTAATGACTTTTTAATACAATTTGTGAACCTTTTGTATCATGGATTTAGAAAGTCATAGGGAACTATCACAAAACATGTGAAAATCGATATGTATAACTTAGCCACCGATAATGGTTACTTTCTATACAGGGAAAGAGGAAAACGAAGGGTTGTTGCTCTAAAGATAAGAACGAAGTGGAGATAACCGCTGTTCCTCTGGATGAGAACCAAACGTAAACATAGGGAGACAAGATCAAGGAGAATCGGCTCGGGCAAGAGAGAGAGGACACCAGTTCAGCGCAATAGCAAAGACTGGATGAAAGTTAACTGTTTGGCGAATCCCTCAGGATCGAAGATCCTAAGGGATCGCTGCTTTACTTATCTAATTGCTTGGACATCTCCGCCATCGTTTTTATAAAAAGAGACAAGTACTGTTAGTTTAGGGACAGAGAATGGCGAGATAAGATACGTTTGATGTAATCTTTTGTAAAACATTCAATTTGGTTATTCAGCTTTGTTGAGAACCGGTTCGATGTATTTTTGATCAATGTATTAATGAAAGACTGGTGATTATTCCATCTTCGCATCTGCGGGTATGCTTTTGATGACTATTTCAGTGGCTTTTTAATAGAATTTGTGAACCTTTTTGTATCATGAATTTGGAAAGTAATAAGGAACCATAACAAAACATGTGAGAATTGATATGCAAGACTTAGCCACTGATAATGGTTATTTTCTGTACAGGAAAAGGAGAAAACGAGGAATTTCCGTTCCAAAGGAAAGGACAAAGTCGAGATAACTGCTGTCCCTCTGAACGAGAACCGAATGCAAACAAGGCTAAATAGATTACAGCAAATCGGCTCGGAAAAGAAGGAGAAGACACCAGCTCGGCGCCAAAGAAAGGAAAGGATGAAGAATTAACAGTTTGGCGAATCCCTCAGGATCTTCGATCCTGAGGGATCGCTGCTTTATTTATCATGTTACTTGGACATCTCCGCCATCACCTTTATATAAAGGGACAACACTGTTAGCTTGATAGATAGGATACGCTTTTATGTAATTTTCTGTAAAACATCAACTTTGATTATTGAGTCTCGTTGAGAACTGGTTCAATGTATTTTTGACCGATGCATTAATAAAAGCTTGGTGATTATTTCATCTCTGCGTCTGGATTAACTTAAAGCGGTGTATCCTTGGAGGCTAAGGGCCCGGCCCCGAAGGACACTTGCTTCTGTACCATTACGACTTGACTTTTGTGTGGTTTGTTTATCATTGTTATTTGGTAATTTGATATGCTTTATAAGTTCATATTACATGCTTTGTTAAAGATTGAATCATTGAGGTTTTTTACAGATAGAATCGTGTGTTGACTCCGCATCAAGTTATTAATCCTTTCAAGAGTTAATTGCATGTTCTTACTGTTTTGTTACAGAGCTGTTATACTAAACGTTCGTGTTGTGCGCGTTTCTGATTTATCAGTACTGTTCCATAATTCATTAATAGTTATTGCTGTTCCATTAGTGTGATTTGTGTGAATTGCTTTTAGAGTGAAAGAATGTTATTTGATTGCAAAGAATGCATTTGAGTTAATAGATTAAGTTTGGTTACAACCTGCGGGACTTAGTTATTCAATTGCTGTTCCATTTTAGACTTGCTGTTCTATTTCAGAATTGTTGTTCAATCCTTTATTTGCTTTGCTATTCCAT